>CAIGRF010240288.1:17073-32506 GCA_903798235.1 Fraxinus ornus
CCAATTCGATCACTTTCTATGCCAAAAATAGGTCTCAATATGAGACTAAAACTCCGGAGCATAACTTTTCGGTTGGAAATTGATTTGTGATCATATTTTGATTAAATTTGATCCCCTTGATGTCTTTCTTTATCCAATTGACTCCGAGCACTCTCAAATCTTCATCTTGAGGTTCGGCACAACTTTTAAGTAATTACACCTTAGTCCTCGAACTTTGGATCTCTTACAGTTTAGCCCGTTTCTCATTTTTCCCAACTTTTGCTTATTTTCTTCAATCTCACCAACCTACATCACAAAATCAAACACACATAAAAACACTCTAAAACTTTCTCAAGGATAACAAAATAACACATTTGGTGACATAAATATCATGAGTGTAGAACACTCATCAGACATTCCGCACTTGACACCCTAGAGTGCTTCTCTACCATCATTACCTTAAAAGTCCAATTTTTCGAAATTACAATTTCTCTCGAGACATTATCATCAAACCTAACGTTAAACTTAATCGTGTTGAATCATTTGCTCGAACGGTTTATGCTCATATATAAGATCTCATATATATCATTTAAATATTGTTTTAAACATATCTACTCACATATAAGCGAAATTCATTGTTTTTATCAAAACTTAACATATGTAGAATATCAGTAAATTAGTGACAGGAGACTTGAATTCATGACCTTTCACGACTCTATACCATATGTATATTATTTAAATATTACTAACAATATTTGTTAACCTTCAAGATGTATGTTCAAATTTTGACTTCTCAGATGTACCAAACAACACCTCTAACCTATGGTGCCTTTGATCCTAAATATTTAGTCATTGGTCAAATCAATGTGTAGGACACACAAAACGATATTAGTGGCCTACAAAGGAGTAATTTTTAGGGTTGAAATTTTGAAAGCCATTAAAGGAAGCACTGCCAAAATGTAGACAAAAAACACTACAACTTTAAACTTACTTATATGTTACTAATTACTTATAATCATTCCTTAAGACAATTGATTAAAATAGTCATATGTTGCTGGAAACACCAAATGTTTGTAATCATGGTGAATTTTGGTGTTTTATGTGTGAGTAATTACAATGTTTTAAGTTTGTCGGGAAACCTAAAAAAAGCTTTCAATTGTTTATACAAATTGGGAAGGGCCCTCTTCCCCCAACTCCGGTATGCGGCATTGGCTAGTTTCGTAATAAATAATGAACAAATTTTTAGTTTCTTTTTTGTTCAACTGAGCATAATACTTATATACATTGAACAATGCAAACAAAATGGAGGTGGGTCGTCAAAAAGATCTAACTGATATGCGTATTGAAATATACAAAAAAAGGTGCAATTTGAATGTAACATCGGGTTGTGAGTGGAGACCAAACTCCTTTGTAATCCAACATGGTATACATACTTTGTAGGGGTGCATTTGGGGTTTAGGTCTTTAGGAGTGTACCAATAGCATTTGACAAGCTTATTGAAATATATAGAATAGGATATAATTCGTATGTAAGATCGAGTTGAGTGAAGATCAAGCTCCTTTGAAGTCTAACATGATACACTTCATGGGGTGTATTTGGGAGTTAAGGGCGAGTAAGAGATACTTCATCATTGTAATAATCAGTGAATAAATCTTTTTTTTTTTTTTTTGAGAGTATGTTGCCTTTTTTCAATCCTCGTGTTTTTTACCCAAGTGCTTGATTGATAAAGATTTTTGGAGAAAGTGAATTTTTTTGGTAAAAGTAGGAAAAAGTTCTCAATAAACGTGAAATGATTTTTTCGGAGAACATGTGGTTAAAAATAAATATGAGAGAGAATTGATTCTCAAATAACCAAAATCAAACAAGGGCAATCTCTATGTGACTATGTTGTTATAGTTTTCTCTTTTCTTTTTCTTTTCGAAAAATTTTTTTTTTCCGAACTTTACTCAGTTCCATCGGTCAGAAGAAGAAGAAGAAGGGAAAAGAGGCTTGAAAACTCAGTTCCATCGGTCTGAGAAGGCTTTGCTCAGACTTTAAATACTTAGAAGTGCCTTATTTTCATCTAAAGAATCACGCCATTTTTCAATAAAACAACAGAGAAATGCCTAAATTCCCAAAAATTATATTATCTAAACGGTCATTCCAACTATGTCATAAAATGTTGCGTACATTGAACGGCCTCGACATCTTAAACTTTCAACAGACAAGTCATACTAATTAAATGGAGGTAGATATTAAATGGTTAGTGGAGACAAGACTACGATTGCAAAAGACAACAAATTTCGAATCATGACATGTGCACTAAACAGTAGTTGAAGTCACTGACCTACTGTTGAAAGTGGTGCATGCTGTTTTATTAGAGAATGCTCTTAGTACAAGATTTATTTTGGATGAGGTGTTGTACACTTGCAGAACCACAAATATTTCTCGTCGGCATTAGAACTGATGGACAACCATTAGTCTTCAGGTATTTGGATTCGTTAAGATATAAAATCTCACATCGAATAAATATGAAAATATAGACCAATTTATAGAAGTTTGTGCTACTTCTCTTAATAAGGTTGACATTTTAAGATAAAACAACAAATCTTAACATGATACCAGAACTCTTTAAACTCCAACGAGCAATTCGATCCAATTAAGACTCGAAAAAAAATTGAACACACGGATTTCAAAATTAGTATACTCAATCGAGCCACTAACTTGTGGGAACATATTAAAGGATAAAATCTTACATCGAATAAAGATGAAAATATAGACCAATTTATAAGAATTTATGCTATTCCTTTAATAAAATTGACCTTTTAAAATGAAACCTCAAATCTTAACATGACTACATTTGTTCAAACAAAATTATTTGATTAGGGAAATGGAGAGCTTAATGACCGCAAAAGTGGTATTTGTTGCGTACACAATCTATTTGGGTCTTCTCGAATGTCAATGTAGACGCAAAAATCACATGCAAAATTTTCATCCACATCTGCAATTTCAATCACGTCGACCCAAATTAATAGCCATAATCACACCACGTGATAAGTTGGAAAACCCGAGAAATTAATTTTCCCTATAAAAAGACTGCTCATTTTCTCACACTTTTTACTGTGTAGTGAGTAATATTTTTTTACTCAATTTTCTTGCATTTATCTTTCTCAACCCATTACAATTTTGACCAACATCTTCTTTATCCCAAACCTATGAAACGGAAAAACATACTTGAAAACAAAAACTTCATTTTTAACATGGCCGGACATGCTATATAAAGACAACTTCAAAAAGTCATTCATTATGCAGGATATGTGAAACAAACAAACATTTTTTTCCCTTGAAAATACAAAATAAATTGTATCATATACATCCACTGAAAATATAGCTCAACCCCTTGAAAGCTGAAAAATATGAGGCAAAACTACACAAATACACTGCATTTGGACAACAATTGATTCTTCAAAATCCTATTTTCAATCCTTCCAATGTCATCGCAGTTCATGACATTGTAATTTCTTGATACCAAAAGTTCGAAAACCAAAAGAGAACACATTTAAAAATGCAACATTGAAGGGAAAAAACAAAAACTATACTTCTACATACGAGAAAAGAGAAGCATGTATGTTTTCATGGATGCATGTATTTTGACTCGAAATGCCTAACTGAAAATTTTTGAAAAAAAAAATGATGTGAATAAAATGCCTAACCCGACCACCCACCCCACCCCACGCCACCCAGCCCGCTGACCCTGACCCTGACCCTGACCCTGACCCTGACCCCCAAATATAACATGTTAAATGAAATGAATGAGATTGAAAGCAATCCGACTCTGACAACAAGTGGTTATGACCCAATGCAAGAGAGAGACTGACCTGAAAACATATTTTAAAAAATGATGTATGATGAGAAAGAAAATCAAAAATTAGGGAAGAAAAACGATGGTTGGTACATTGGCTGGCTGGCTGGCTTAAAGTATCATGTCAACAAAAACTCCAGGGGCTCATCCTGTTCTGACCAAGGATGGCATGGAGATTATCTTGTTCTGACCACCGGGAGAGACCACCAAGGAAGCACAAAGTACAAGCATGCAATGCCAACTGATTTTTCCATTAAGCACAGTAACAATTATCTTTCCCTCCCGACTCGATCTCAAAAACTGACATTCTATTTCTCAAGTTCTTCAAATTTCTGAGAAGCCACCGCCTTCGACTCCTTCCCATGGAAAAATAAATGAACCTGAGATTTTACTTCTCAAGCCCTTCAGAAAGTTCAGAGAAGCCACCGTGATCCCGATCCCATGATGCTGATGCATGAGTTAGTGAAATTATGAAGATAAAATGCTTCTGTTGTCAGAGAAAGTTAATGACCCCGATACGTTGAATGCAATTCTGGACCAGACTCGACACAACCATATGCATGCAGGTTAGATAAAATGTACCCCATGGATGCAACCTCAAACAGAAATGGCACGACTAATGGCCAACCTGGCCCACTCGGCAGATTCCTTAATCAAATGGTCATCTGAAGACAAGCATTCATTTAAAAAGTCTTTGCTTGACAGAGATTGCTGAATCAAAGAACCTGCATTGCTTCCCAGTGTATCTGCTAAATCACCCAGGACGCCAATAGCAGTTTTCATCACAACATCATCCCTGTGACAACATAGATAGAACACAAGGGTGATGAATAAACGAAAGGTAGCACAAAAAGAAACACAACTGCAAAAAAAAAATAAAGGGTATACTTACATATCTTTCTCCATGTAAATGCTGTCCAGGAATTGAAGGATATGTGGTGCATATGGGATCAGTAGCTGAGTCTTAGGAGAGTTCTTGAAGCCCTGGAATATTCCAGAATATGCCTCCAAAATTCCATTCCTAAGAAGGTTAGTATATTCTATCATTTCATCGTCAGCACCTGATGTGTGAGCAGACAATTCTGCAGCACTCTGGAGCATGGGCATTGCATAAATCAGGTACTTCTCAAAATTCTCTCCAATGGCCAGTGCTATGTCCCCAAAGCATGAAAATATTGGGGGCTTTACAGATCGGTGCAGCTGATTGCTTGATAAGTCTGTAAGGAGCTGGGTCATTATCCCGTCACAGTAAGGCAGAATCTTATCCTCCAATGCCCGGCAGATATCACCCACGACACCAACTGTAACAGCACAAACTTGGTACTCTTCGAAATTCTGAAGACCCATCTCCAAGTACTTATAAAATTCAGGCATGTATTTTGAGAAGTTGGGACCTGTTGCATAGGCAAATGCACCAATAGCAAGCATTGCTTCCTCATGGACAGTGGCACTTCTACAAGCAAAAACCCTGATAAAAAGGTTCATGATCTGATCTCCATACTGCATGAAGGCATACTTAGTGGCATTTGAAGCCCCTAGTTTCTGAATAATGACCTGTAAGCACCCACAGAGAAGGCCTTGCAATTCGTTCTGCTTCTCTCGCTCATCGGACGAGAGATTCTGTGCCTCGAGAGTCTTGTGAAGCTCTGTCATAATGACTTGAACAAGCTCCAAAACTAACCGGGCAGTTTCCTCAGTTGAGCACCTTACCACTTCATTAAGTGTCTCGTATGCAGCAGTCCTGAGTCGTGACTCCCCAGCATCTTCTCTATGAGTGACGTTAAGGAGGGACTGAACAATTTCTTGAAAATAAGGCGTCAAAGCAGATGATGAGCCCAAGTCCTCATAACCTTGTGCAAGAAAATAGAGAGCACCACAGGCTTTTTCAGCAACATTTGGAACGTCTTTCATGCTCTGGAGAAGAACTGTAATAATCTGTTGGCAGTTTGCTGGAGTAATAATTGGTGTTTCCACAGCTGAACCATGAAGAAATTCAAATATTCTCCCCAAGGTCCATGCAGTTGTGTCCTTCACATGGCTACTAGGGTCATTGGTTAAAGCCGTGAGCATGAAGTTTAGAGCAACATTGACAATAGGGGTTAATTTATCAGGCGAAGGACCTTCCAATATGGAACCAAATGCATATGTGGCAGCCTCTCTTTGCCTCCAATCAGGTTTTGTTATATTCTCTTCAATAAATGGCATAACAAGCGGCACAATATCATCGCCCACTGTCCGGGCAACCAGACCAAGGCAAGTTCCACCAGCCATGGCAAGATTCCAAGCACCTTCGTCCTGATCCTGATCTTCTTCTTGCTTGAGAAGAGTCTCCAACAGCATAGGAACAAGTGCAGGGAGAGCTTGTTTGATGAAGTAATAGCACGGAACATCAGAATCTGCAGTAAATTCGCCTCCATACTCTTCCAAAATATCAATCTCCTCATCACAAATTGAGCTCCAAAACTCAATGGCCTGAAGAGCAACAGGTTCCTCATCTTCTTTGACAGCCTTCGATGTGATATTGAAAATGTCTTGGATGTAAGGTGCTAATTTCTCATAATATGTTGATCCAATGGAGACCAAACACTCAAAAGCAGCTTGGCGAATTTTTACCTCCGGGGAGAGAGTGGCCTCACAAACAACTCTCATTATGTAATCGCGTTCCATATCATTGGAAAAGTTTGCCTGCGCAAAGCTGAGAGCATTATACAAAGCTCGGGTGGCAGCAAGCCTAACCTCATTGTTACCTTCATTTGCATTCATGCCTTGAACCACGGCTGTAAGTATCTTATTTACATGATCTTGCTCAACAACATCTGGAACGACTTCTTCACACAAATATCCCAAAGTTTCAAGGGTAGCTTGCTTTACATGAGGTGGGACCTGATGAATATTTGACAAGAGAGATCCTATCAGCTCAGGCCACTGTTTCTGCGGCAGCTCAATGCCTGCAACTTTTGCAATGACTTGTGAAGCAGTTGACCGAGCATCTGGAACAGGAGAGGAGAGGGTTTGTAACAAGCATGCCTTGATTTGGCTCTTCACAGAGACATCTAATGACAACCATCTTTGAACAAGTTCGTATTTTCTGTGTTGTTCCTTAGCATCCAAAGCATTTTTGAGAATCAAACCTGCCAGTTTTCGACTTTCAACTGGCTTTTCTCCACTAGCAAGCTCTCCAGAAAGGGATAACAGAAAACCAGGAAGATTTTGCTCCTGAAACTGCTTCAAAGTATCTTCAGCATGTTTCCGCACCGTTGAATCTATGGCTTGTGCACTTAGAAGAACCTGGGTAACTTCCATTGTATCCCTACCAATATATGTTTGAGTTACAATAAGAAACAGGCATTTATAAACAAAACTCAGAACTGTATACAACTCAAATGCTGAAGAAAGAAAAAATCCCTGAGAACGTTGATCATAGTGCAGAACTTCAATGAGAAATCCAATGTCACGCCAAAGATGAAAAAAGGGCATGATTGGGCAAATTTTGATGTTTGCCAGAAGGGTTCCACGCAAAAAAGACGAAAAGAATAATTGAGCAGGATATCAGTAGCCATAACACAGCTAAACACTGACTGTATTTGCCGCTTTACATCCAAAAGTTCAGAAAAATAAGCAGCACGTTCAATATCCCCTCCTTCCATAGAGTTACCATGCAACAAAAACAGAGGAACACAATTTTCTAGTTTGACAAAAGGGGTAACTGAACAACTGCCACTCTTATGCTCATTTAAAAAGATAAATCCAGAAATTTCCCACATAAATACGCAAACATGGGTGATAATGATTATTGATTGTTGACCTAGTGGATTATAGGAATAGGAACATTGATTTTTAACACCGAACATAAAGATACAAAGGAATAAAACAAACTCTGCCATAGATCTAAAAGAAAATCTTCAAAGTTTAACTAATCTACAACGTTTCAATTAAACAAAGATAAAAAGCCAATTGTTCAGTCTATTCTACTAAAAAATGAAAGCAACAAAGTAATAAACAATTCCAACAATATACTTAAAATGGGTCAATGGTACAACAATTTATGAATTGAGTTAAAAAAATCCGAATATATCCACGGGAACCCTAAATTCTAACTGTTAAACAGTTCAGATTAGCACAAAAATAACTTCCAGAAAGTAATCCGATCTGTCCAAAAATACATTGATTAACAATAAATCAGAAAAAAGTATCATATTGCATACTACTTCATAGAGAACAAACAATCTAAAAAATGCGAACTTAACACGCAAAAAGTTGGATCGCTACTTTAAATGTAAAGTAATTGACAAAGCAATCGAATCAACTCAGCAAACGGATCTATAAGCACCAATAAATGAAACTACACTTCGGTAACTAAAATCAAAACAATCAATTAAAAACTTAAAAAACAAAAACAAAATTCATAAAAAGTAAAGCGGTTTAAATAAATTACCTGAAAAACGGACGAAATGAGAAAATACTTCCTCCTCGGATCGAGATTGTCCAAAAGCGGCGCTTCTGAAAACCCTAAAGAGTTTTTTTTTTTTTTTTCCCGAAGAGCGTATTTTTAGAGAGAGATGGGATGTAAAGGCAGGACTTGAATTATGCAAATCTATAATACTTTCTTTCTTTTATATTTTACTGGGAATTATTGCGTATTGCACGGACCAGGTAGTTTCCTTATCGTGTATCGTTGTATTATGTGGGACCCGCTAACTTATTTGATTTATTTAAGTGTTCTAAAATTCGTAATATGGCGAAACGTGGAAATCAAGTTTCGAATTAAACAAGTCAAGATGAGGTTTAGATGTAAATTTTTTTTAATAAATCTAAAATTATTTAATAATACATACAAATTATAATATCAAATACAGTTTTAAGAGTAACAGAATAAAAATATTTTCGAACTATAAACAAATAAAGGAATTATCATCTCACATCGAAAGTTTACAACAAAATTCTTGAAAATACCCTTTATAAATTAGTTGGCCAATAAATAGTTAAAACAACTTTTTGGACATTTCAATCCAATTGACTAAGTCCATGTTTGGTCCGAATTAAAATTCGATTTTAATTCAAGTCAAAATCAAATAATCAATATTAATCACATCTTTTATGAGTCTCACAACTTTTCAACCACATATTTCAAAAACTGCTATCACAATCTACTAAAAAATCTAATTTTAATCTACATCAAACACCCTATAAAAGTTGAAAAAGTTATAATAATAACAATAAAAAAAAATGCGCACCTAGGCTAGCTTAAGTGCGTCTATGTGAGTCGGTCCACGCATTTGTTGATTGCTTAATTAGCTGTCTAGGCTCCTAGGCATGGCATTTTTGCCGCGCCTCGTGTCGTCAGTTCCGCCAATGCATGCTATTTATAACACTGGTTTATTTTCATATTTTCCTTTCCAGTAATATTATTTAGTATCGTTAGTGTTAAAACATCTATCCCAGCAACAATAATGTAGCATTAAATGAGAATTATAATGAATCACTTAATTATATCTTTCAAAGAGTGTATAACATAACATCATATAAATTGGTGTTTTAGCACCACTTGTGCTAAATAACATTACTCTTTCCTTCACTAGTCACAATGACAATAATATTTTTATTTTTATTACTTCATCATCATCAACAATAAACAACTTCGTATGATACTCCACAATGAGTATAATTATTAGCAAACAATTAACGTGCTCGGTAGAAAAATTGAACAGTATTATATTGTATTAATAAAAATATTTAGTCACATTAAGTCTCTAATTGATGTAAATTAAAATTAATTTTTTTGTAAATTTTGATTAATGTTAATAAAATATATAGTTGAAAAATTATAAATCACATAAAATAAAAAATAAAAAATAAAAAATAAAAAACTTGTTGATTGTAAGTTCAGACCTAAAGAAATATTTTAGTAGACCGAAGAAGACAATAATCAAAAAATTACTTCGTTTGTTTTAACATGCAGCCATTGTTTGAGTCACATTATTTTTCTCATTCTCATTCTTATACTTATTTTTAATCACACATTCTTTAATAAATAATATTTTTCGTCACATCAATAAATTTTCCTTCATTTTCAGTCACATATTTCCCATCACATCAATAGTAAAAATATATTCTTACTCCCAAAATGTGCACCAAACAAACTCGTAATATGCTAAGCATGCCAACAATGATTAGCGTACTTGGAGTTGTCCAACTGTAAAGTTGCATCCAGGTCCCTCATCGTTTATGTGTTACAATCATAATACCCAACTCGTGATTGTCTTGCAAATATGGTCACTCATATTTAAATAGGTGTGATTAGGAGACTCAACTTCGATTTGCTTGCAAATCTACTAAGCCCTTGTTTGAGCCTCATTTTATCAAAAAATATTTTTTTTCAAAACTCATTTTTAACCATATTTTTCAATAAAAATAATATTACATGTAAATCGAAAATTTTTTATTCATTTTTAGCCACATATTCTTCAAAAATTACTAGAATAATTCTCCTTGTACAACTTTGGGTTACAACAATGGTTGACAACCTCTTACAAAGGAGGTAGGGCCCTCGATTATTTTATTCGCGTGCCCACCCCCTTGTGAGAGGTTGTCATCCACTATTGTAATCCAAGTGTTGTAAATGTAGCATTTCTCAAATTACTATTCAAAAATGCATTTTTTTTCTCTCAAAATGAAGCTCAAACAATGACTAAAATTTGTTCGTTGCCCCTCCAGCTTGACTAATATAATGTGCTAATATGAATGTTCAAACTAATGAATGATTGATATGTATCTACTTCATGCAAAAATACACATCACCCATCTTAAAAAACACTTTTTTTTATAAAAAAAAATGTACGACCTAAAATCAAAATTTTTACACGTCAACTATCTGTTACTTTTAACATCCATGTCAACTTATTATGGGCATGTTCGGTGTGGTTTAAAAGTCAATTAAAATTGAAAATATAATCGTTATTGGGTCTCACTCGTCTAATAAATGACAACAATAACGACTAATTTTTCAATTAATCCGATTTTAATCTCTACCGAACACGCCATATATTAGTTAAATCGACAACTATGGACAAAGTGAATAGATTTGCAAACAATTGAAGTTGGGCAACTTGATTAGAAGATGAGGGGCCAAATTTGCAAGAAAATGGAAGTTAGATGACCTAATTACATCAAATTAAATATGAGTAACGCAAATGCTACTTCGCTCAACGTTGGGTGACTCACAATGCATTTGATACATAACTTAATTGCCTATAATTAATTTATTCCAATAACAATCATCCATGTCACCGCAAGTGACACAATCTCCATCCAAAAGAAAAGAAGAGAAAGACACATAGTATTCGAATTCTGATTGGTCCACATCATCATCCATGACAAGAATTTGCATTCAACCAGTATTCGAATTCTGATTGGTCCACATCATCATCCATGACAAGAATTTGAATTCAACCAAACAAGACGGAACTTATTAATGCTCGATCATGATTGGTCCACGTCATCTACTATGACATGTGAATCTCGAGTTCGTTACTCTATATAATCTTCCAGCTTCTCAATGTTTTCACAATTGAACCGTACTGCAGAGAGATTAAAAAATAAAAACATTACCAAATGGTTGGTTCTTTGAGAATACGTTCTATTATTTTGGGAATCATTGTGTTCGGTGAGTATTCAATTTCCAATGGGACTGCCAAGTTTCTGTTGAATCTTAATGTTTTTTGTTCCTATGATGTTAATTTGTCTGATTTTTGTGGCTGAAATAATGTGTAGTTTGAGTTTAAAGTGGTCTCTTCATAAATCATAATACCTTAACTTGTTTAGATTTTATTTTTTGTACTAGAAAGTAGTAATAATAATTAGTAAAAGTTGGAATTATATGGTAAAACTAAGATTATATTTATATATTGTATCATAAACACAGAATTTATGCAATAAGAAAAGTGAAGAAACCTATTCCGTTTCATGCAAATGAAATTAAAGGTTTGATTATTTCCGCCTAATGCATTGGTTTATTGCCGGGTAATAATTTTAATGGATCCAAAAATATGGAAACATATCATATTGATATTGCGATTGAATCGTCACAACAGGAAGCTTATTTTCATTTTCCATCGCGAATGAGGAGTCTAGCAAATTGGGAACAGTTATTGGGATAGACCTTGGAACTACATATTCATGTGTTGGTGTTTTCAAAAATGGAATTGTTGAAATCATAGCAAACGATCAAGGAAACCGCATAACCCCTTCATGGGTTGCCTTCACCGGCGGTGAGAGGTTGATTGGTGAAGCGGCAAAGAATATGGCAGCAGTTAATCCTGAGAGGACTATCTTCGATGTCAAGAGGCTAATTGGAAGAAAGTAAGACCTAGCTTCTTTCTTTCTTTCTTTTTTAACTCGTGCTTTGTTTATGTGACAAAGAATCAATATCAGGACACTAACTCTTGCCTACTGAATAGGTTTGAAGATAAAGAGGTCCAAAGGGACATGAAGCTTGTTCCATATAAGATTGTGAACAAGGATGGAAAACCTTACATACAGGTCCAAATTAAAGATGGTGAGACCAAGGTTTTCAGTCCTGAGGAGATTAGCGCCATGATTCTTACAAAGATGAAGGAAACAGCCGAAGCATACCTTGGAAAAAAAATTAAGGATGCAGTTGTCACTGTTCCTGGTAAACTTCTAATTCATTATTCGAGTCTTATTTACATTGTTGGGAACCTGGCTTTTTGTCTTATTGTAAAGTTTGCTTTATGATGTTTTATACCTTGCTTTTTATCTTACACAGCTTACTTCAACGACGCACAGAGGCAGGCCACCAAAGATGCTGGCGTAATTGCCGGATTGAATGTTGCAAGAATTATCAATGAACCAACTGCGGCAGCCATTGCCTATGGTTTGGACAAGAAAGGTGGCGAGAAGAACATTCTTGTTTTTGACCTTGGTGGTGGGACATTTGATGTTAGTATCTTGACCATTGATAATGGCGTTTTTGAGGTTCTGGCAACAAATGGAGACACACATTTGGGAGGTGAGGATCTTACTGCATCCACCCTAACATTTCTTTCATTTCCGTCCTAGCAAAAAATTAAGTGATGTGAGCCATTTGAAAGTCATTTTGACATCAGAGATTATAAGTTTCTTAATTAAACGTGCAGGTGAGGATTTCGATCAGAGGATCATGGAGTACTTTATTAATTTGATCAAGAAGAAGCACGGGAAGGACATCAGCAAGGACAATAGAGCTCTTGGCAAGCTGAGGAGAGAATGTGAGCGCGCCAAGAGATCTTTGAGCAGTCAGCACCAGGTCCGAGTAGAGATTGAGTCTCTCTTTGACGGTATAGATTTCTCTGAACCACTTACCAGAGCTCGCTTCGAAGAATTGAACAATGATTTGTTCAGAAAGACAATGGGACCAGTTAAGAAAGCCATGAAAGATGCTGGCATGGAAAAACATCAGATTGATGAAATTGTTCTTGTTGGTGGAAGCACCAGAATCCCAAAGGTTCAGCAGCTTCTAAAGGATTATTTTGATGGGAAGGAACCAAACAAAGGTGTTAACCCAGACGAGGCAGTTGCTTATGGTGCTGCTGTCCAGGGAGGTATCTTGAGTGGTGAGGGGTTAGCAGATGTTCTCCTTTTGGATGTGGCTCCACTTACCCTTGGTATTGAAACTGTTGGCGGAGTAATGACAAAATTGATTCCAAGAAACACCGTAATTCCAACCAAGAAGTCTCAAGTCTTCACTACTTACCAGGATCAGCAAACCGCTGTTAACATTCAGGTAATCATCTTGGAATCAGGATTCTAGGGAGTGTGTATAAAAAGGATGCTTCGTCTTGCCTTTGTAAGAAATCGCTGTAACGTGTATTAATGCTGTCAAACAGGTGTTCGAGGGTGAACGAAGTCTTACAAAGGACTGCAGGCTGCTAGGGACATTTGATCTAACAGGAATAGCTCCGGCCCCAAGGTTCTTCTGCTCCCATGCTCCTCCTTATATTTCTATTAAAGCTTAACTTTATATGTCTTACTAAATAGATCTTGTTTGTTTGAACAGAGGAACTCCTCAGATTGAAGTTACATTTGAAGTCGACGCTAATGGCATTCTGAATGTCAAGGCTGAAGACAAGGCTTCTGCACGTTTCGAGCAGATCACAATCACAAATGACAAAGGTCGTCTGAGTCAGGAAGAGATTGATCGGATGGTCAAGGAAGCCGAGGAGTTTGCCGAGGAAGACAAGAAGGTCAAAGAAAGAATTGATGCCCGTAACAGCCTTGAGACATACGTTTACAACATGAAAAACCAAATCAATGACAAGGACAAGCTCGCTGACAAACTCGAGTCAGACGAAATGGAGAAGATTGAGACAGCAACTAAGGAGACCCTTGAATGGTTGGACGACAATCAGAACGCTGAGAAGGAGGATTATGAGGAAAAGCTCAAAGAAGTCGAGGCCGTGTGCAATCCAATTATCACAGCCGTTTATCAAAGATCTGGTGGTGCCCCTGGAGGCAAATCAGACGACGATGACGACGATGATTCTCATGACGAGCTATAGAAGATTGTTAGGCTTTCTTGTTTCAAGAGAAGTTAGTGATAGGTTGTGCAATTTATTTCTTTTTTTATTTATGTCCTCCAACTGGATTTCGATAGATGCATTAGTATAACCCATAGGTATACTTCATTTTTGGATGGTATGTATAGCCAGATTTATTAACCTCAAATTAAATTCATATTCTTATTAGTGCAATCTCGGTTTAGTACTGTAGAGATCCAAAACTCTAAATTAGCCAAATCAAACAATCAATCAACAAATATAAAATGCAAGAAATTGAAAATAGAAAATGAAACACGAAGAATTTTCGCCCCAAGGCAAGAGGTTTGGATTGAAAATCTTAATCCCCTTTTGAACTTCCGCCAACCGGAAGAAATCACTTTATTAACACCAAGAATCAATGCCGTTCTTCTTTACAATCGAGCTATCAACAACAGATTACTCAAGATTCATCAACAAGTCGAAAAACCCCTCTCCAATAGACCCGACATCCACACAAGGATACAAACCAATAGCTTACTACAAATCACCCAAGAAATGCACTAAGACTATACAACAATTGATTCACACAAGAATCATCAAGAACATCGAACCCTTTACAAACCAAAGAATGGTCTCCACACAAGGAAACAACAATAGCACCCTACAACTCACTCAAGAGAAGTACACAGGCTAAACTATTATAGATTTACAAAGGATTTCAATATGGATTGCAAAATCAAGGAATGGGCAGAGAGAATTGTGAATGCGTGAGAGGAATGTGCGAGAGAGATGTTGAGGGAATGAAAAATCTGCTTCTATTTAAATCAGCCCTAGAATATATGCAAAAGTCACGAGATAGGGCCCTTCAATTAACAAAGTAAATGTCTAGTCCAATTAATATTCAGCCCATTCTTTTAATAAAAACCCATCATCATTGTGCCAATTTCCCCACAATCTCCACCTTGGTACAATGATCCCAGCTTCATCTAAAGTGATTTCTCTATTATGGCATCATTTGCTCTTATTACCTGATACACAAATCAGCAAGTATCAATGTTAAGCAGCTTTAAACAGTCCA
>CAIGRF010240288.1:35856-59614 GCA_903798235.1 Fraxinus ornus
AGTGAGAACTCTTGATCTATTCTTTGTGAGATTGTGTATATTCTGAGTGAACTTGAGGCTAGAATAATCGAAGAAATCTCTGATTTCTTCGTACATTGTAATATCGATTCTTGGTGATTTTAGTGAACTAGAGCGTAATCCCTTCGTGTGGATGCTCAACGGGTGACTAGGCCTAAAGGCTGAACATCCGGACCCCTTTGTGGGGGTAAAAATCATTGTGTTCTGAATTTTCTTTCTTTGACTTACTTTTTCTGTTTGTTCTTTGTGAACACTGGGACCAACAGTTTATTAAAACTAGAGCAAATATATAAAAGAATTGGTAAATTTGCAATGGTGCAACTTAAATAGAAAGATTCTGATGTCACAGTAGCTGCACCAGTAGCCCAGGTGGGTACAACTCAGTAACAAGTCAGTGTATTTTTGCATGGCTTCTTCTGGAAGCATGGTGCCCAATTTCTGCCATGCTTGCCTAACACATCAACAAAATAAATATTTCCACTAGTAAGACAGGAGATCTTCAGTCTGATGACATTAATTACTCATCATAAGTTAAAGGGCACGCAGATAAGCCATATTGATGAAATACATGATAATCAATTTATAACCAGTGCAACCTTATTTATAGCTATGATAATCACAATTAGAAAGCAACAAAGGGCAGCCCAAATAATCAGTGCAACCTTTTTCCATCTTTTCTGCAGTGTTTTCTAAGAGGGAGCAGGCCGGGATGTAGAGGTACGTTTTCATCCAATTCTGTGCAATGTTCTGTGACGACTATGATGTGGGTACGAACCCCCACCCCGTACCTCACAATAGGGAAGAGGGTGGGATTTATTTTTATTTTATTTTTTTGGCAATTTTTTATTATCATGGGACCATCCATGCGAACGTGTGTAAAACTTCTGTGAATTTTTTTTTTCTGTACTTTGTTCTAAAACTAGAGATAATTGGAGGGAGTGGTACGTGATAGTAAAGTGATCTCAGTTCAATCCTATCTGGACTGGACTAGGCCTAAATTTGGACCGACGATTGGGCTTTAATTGTGTAATCATTTGTCTTTCATTGGGCCAAAAAATTAAGCACAAAAAATTGTTGAAAGACAAAAAAAAAAAAAAATGCGCATCCGGGGAATCGAACCCCGGTCAGTACCGTGGGAGGGTACTATGATACCACTACACTAGATGCGCTGTTGTCGCTGGTGCATTTGTATTTCTTTATATATATTTGAAATTAGAATGTTCAGTTTCTTCCTTTAAGCTTTAAATAAAGTTTAGGTTTTTGCATTAACTTAAAAAGTAAATATGAAGGTACCCATCTGGACAACACATACAATTTATTCTTTTGTTTCATATGAAAAATTGCATCTCAATTGGATCATATACACCAAAAAACAAGTGAATCCTGTACAAAAGAAGTAAACTTCTATCGATTCATCTCTCCTAAACCTAACACCGTAACAAAAAATTACGGTTGCGAACCATGTTAGTGCCACAAACAATGTTTTTATCATGCCACTTGACTCAGCCTGTCTCCAGTTGCCGGTCCGACCTCCGCCATGAAACTGATCCACCGGAAAATGGCCCACCACGAGGAGACATGGCCAACAACCTTCATCTGGACAAAGATGGCAGACAACAACTCTAATAATTTAGACGAGTCAACAAATAGATGTAAAAGGAGGCGTTCCCCACTGTTTTCTCAAAAAAAATTCGACCACAGGCTCTTGCTCTACTGAGTCCCACTGCAATGAACAAATGGAAGAGTCTGTACACGGTCCCATAGCCACATCCCATCATGCAGATATTCTTCTCCAATTGACATCACATCATAGGCTCCATCTCCTTTTCAGGCCAAAGTTTAATACTAGAATTAAGCTGACCAACCAGAATGTGGATAAGGCAAACCTGATCTGTTTGTTGATTGGCAGCCGGGTTACAATTTGACCAAACCGACTGGGTCGGCATCCTCAGATATCCGAAGACATAGCAACATGGATGGATTGGGTCCGGCCATCGACTGTGTGTGCCAGCCTAGCATACAATAAACATTTTTGTAGCCAAGCCAATGATGGATGACTTGACACGCACAAATCCAAAAGATTCTATCCTCAAAATTATAATTACAGCTTCCTTGGCTTAAACTGTTACCGGTAATCCATAATTGTGGAATGATCTAATTCGGCCATCCCACCCGGCAGTAACAATCACTAGACCCCAGGCATGAGAAGTAGATGAACTCTGGCAAGAAGTCTTGAAAAGCTTGTATCTAGATTTACACATTAGTGATGTCACGGACTGGGGACTAGACATAGGAAGCTTTTCCTCGGGCCAAGTTGCAGAACCCTTAGGGCTGGAGTCTGAGAAAAACTCTTGTCCCAAAGAAAAACGGGTGGATAATGAGAGAGGCAATAAATCATTTGAAGGTTCTTGGACTTCGCTTGATGTGAGCCCATTTTTCAAGCCAGACCAAGGTATTGCAATGGAGGCATCAGACGAGAAACACTCAAAGGATCTACTGGATTTTGGGTGTGAGGCAGCAGGATACTTTTCCCCACCAATGCAGTTCCACATATAAACATTAGAATCCTCAGAAGCCGAGACAATATGTCTTCCGTCTGAAGTGAATGATGCATACATCGGGTTCCCCCATCTACGGTGGCCTACAGCAGAGAAACCAAGAGAGTTAGTTCTAATAATTTGGAGCTGTAAGAACAAATAAAATTCAACAAGGGTCTGAAACATATCACTAAAGAATGGCATCATATAATCACGGCCGGGCTATTTGGCAACATAAATTATTCACATCCATAGGCATTTGAGTTCTCAAGTATGATGCTCCTAAATCATGTACTTAAAATAGCAGAAACAAATGCTAAGGTGCTGTTTTCTTTAGCATTTTCGGATCGTTTTCTGTTTTCGGTTTTCCAAAACGGTGAATACGTGTTCTCTTTCATATTTTCGAAAACACGTTTTTGAAAACGGAAAAATTTTTGTACACAAAACGATAAAAACATCGTTTTGGCCGTTTTCAAGCCAAATCCATCCAAAACACCCAAAACACGGGAAACACAATTTCACACTGTTCATTCTTCAACCTGCATTTTTTTCATTCTTCAACCGGGATCAATGGAGCAACCAAAATCTCCGCCAGAAATCTCCAACCACCACTTCACCACCACCACCAAAAACCCCCACCACCATAGCCAAAATCGGCATCCCAGAAACACCCCACCGCCCAGCCAAAATGCCACCAGAAAAACCACAATCGCCCTGCCAAAATGGCGACCCAACCATCGCAAAATCGCTACCCTAATTGCGACCCAACCCCAACCACAGCCACAGCTACAGTCACCACCTGCACCAACCACAACCACAGCCACAGCTACAATACCGTCTGCAGCAAAATCGCCGCCACCAAGTCGCGACCCAACCATCTCCGTTCGCAACCCAACCATCCTCGTACGTACCCAACCAACCACCGCATCAAAGAACGAAAAAAATAAAGATGAAGAAAGAAATGGCAGGAAGTGCCCAAGCCCAAGCCACCACCGCACCGCGCCGCTTGCGGGGAGATCGCCGGGAGCAGGGAGAGGACAGAGAGAGATAGAGACATGACGGAAATGAAGAGAGAGAGTGATGAAATGAAATGAAAATAAAGGGAAATAGAGAACACGTTTTCGGTTTTTAATTTTGGAAAACAATTTTACAAAATGCCAAAGAGAACACATTTTTAACAATCTGAAAATAAACACTCAAAACACAAAATGCAAAATGAATTAAAAACTCAAAACACAAAATTGAAACACGAAGAGAACGGCCCCTAAATTAAAGGAACTCGTTTGGAAAAAAAAAAGGATAAACTAGATGAACACTGTCAAATCATCAAACAACTCATCTAACGTAATTTCGAAAGCAATGAATGCATACCCTTGTATTTTGCAATCACATTCATCCCACTAAGAATTCTAACTTGTGAATCAGCACAGGTGACCAACACTTTGCTTGGGTCTTGTGGGGAAAACTGCATTCGGCAAACATCAAATTTAGAAACACTTTAGCATCCTACATTAACAAAACGATATAATAAATAGCATAAGTAATATAACAAACTTGGGTAGGCAACTTAGGTTACCTGAAAGCCAGTTATCCTTTTGCAGGGAGACTTCTTTTTACTTGTTAAGCACATCTGAGCTTCCCATTCGAAGTGATTATCTGATTCAAAAGAGAAAAGCGTCAACCAATATGTAGGTTGGCAATTGGGTAAAAAACTGTGGCTACATTGTGCTAAACTGTAATCCAAGTTTCATATAATCACGTAAGACTTGGAAATTGAGACTCCAGATCTCCTCATCATACTTATGCTTAAAGTTTAATATAATAGACACATGCTAGGCGAGCTTAAGACCACAAATATAATAAGTTTTTACACTGTTAAGAACCAATCATGCCAACACTTTCATGAACTTCTACATGAATGGAAACAGAGACGAGCATCTCTAAGTCAAACTAACGCTTTATTTCTATATCAAACGCCAATCAAAAATGAATAGTTTACTCAAAAGGGACATATTGCAGTCCCCGAATTTTGATCCTGGTAAAATTTCACCGTGATGTATGCATCCAAAATTGTTCCAAATCGGCAAACTAAGTATGGAGTCGGATGTCTAGAATTTCACCACCAAAACCAAAGCTTAACACTTTTGAAACAGGTATATATATCCTATCAGAGCAGGATAAACAAACCGTGCAGTTATATGACACACAAGATCAATTAACCACCATGTTGAACAAGAAAACCGTGAAAAGAGACGGAAACATCCAGAAATTCAATGCAAATTACCTGATATATTAAAAACGTGACACATGCCTGAAATAGAGCCAATAATACAACCCTACATAATAAGCAAAGAATTACATGATTAGTATGTCTCAGAAATTTCACAGTTTTGTTTAAAACGTGTAAAGTAACAGTATCAACGGACCTTTCCATCAGGGCGATAGGAAACAGCAGTTATCATATCCTTTATTTCAGTCCAATCAACAACTTGACAGCCACTGATTGTCCAAATGCGAACCTTCCCATCTATTGATCCACTGATGAAGTAATCATCATTCGCAGGGTGAAACTGAACGCAGGTCACTACATGACATCAACTTTTTCTTTAGGAAAGAATTCAGTACTTATAATGGAATTTTAAGTTTTGTATTTGCGATATTCTTCAAATCCACAATTAGCCATTTCTTGTAAGTCACCAAATTATACAGCCTGGTACATACCATAATCACTATGTGAAAAGACCTTGAGGCACTGATCACATCCAACCCGCCACAAACGAACAGTTTTGTCAACTGATGACGAAAGAAGACACTGCACGGAAGAAAGTTTTTCTTTAAAAAATTCTAATAATTTTAGAAAACAAATAATACAATAGCACAAGGTAAACTCACATTATTCTTCGACCATGAAATATCCAAGATCTCCCCAATGTGGCCTTGGAACACATGCAACGGCTTCTCCGAAATTCGAAAAACCTTAGGAGGGAGGATAATACATGCTGAGTCAGGTGTTTTTTTCAGACTCGTGGATTTTTTAGTTTTATCTTTCTCCACCGTGAGAGGTGCTAATTCAGATAGATGATTCACAGAGAAGTACATGCATGACGGATCCGCATCTGGAATGTCAGTATTATCTGATCTCTCATCTTCTACCACTTGCCAGACTCGCACAATCTTATCTTCACCAGCGCTAGCCAGATACTGTCCATCAAGACTGAATTTCATTGCCAATATTGACCCGTCATGTGCCTGAATATCTTGTCCAGCGAAGAGAGCTGAGAGTTCCTTCAACCTCCTCTGACAATGGCGAACCCTGACTCTGTGGACCCTGGTCCCCTGAGCTTGGTTGTAGATATTGGATTGTAGATTATCGCCTCTCTCATTCCCACTCATCATGCATGTGAAGGATCGCAATCTACTCAACCATCGGCCCTTCATTTTATTCATTACCCTCACATTGTTTCCATTAAACTCCATTTCTCCCTGCACAAGTTGCTGTGACAACGGAGATAATTGAGAAATATTCTTAAATTCCTTAGGTATCTGCAATTGGTCCGATCCCCCAACTTGAAGTTTTCTCAGCCTGCCATCCTCCCCCAAATCATGTGCACTACTTTCAATTCCACTGTTTGAATTTCCATTTCCATATGCAAAATTTTCATTAGAACCCACTCCTAATGAATCCAAACCATCAGTGGTCCAACTTGACATAGAAGAGCAGCTCCAAGAAAATTCATCTTCAAAATTTGAGGTTTTCTCTACAGCCCCGGTTTTCTCCAAAATTCTAACATTTTTTTCTCTAAAGACACCACATTCATCATCATATACATCTACTAAATTGTCTCCCAACCTATCTGGGCTCAATCCCATCCATCTAACGAATTTTCTGCGACGCTCTCTAACACTTTGAGGACTCCTAATCCACGCACCATATTTCCAATCGTTAATACTAGGATAGTCAGAACCCAATTCCAATGCTGGTGCAATGTGGTCAGGGGCATCAAAAAATAGAGATTCCTCTTCCGCGTCGCTAAAGCTACCCATAATTCCTTGAATTCAATCCATGAAAAAACTGAAATCCCACCTCAAGAAACCAATTGCTTTAAGCTCTAAGCGATGTGCTCAAAATCTTCCAATGTAAAACCTTTAACAACAATGACAACAGAAGTAAGATTAAAAAAATAATTAAATAATGCACAAGCTCAGCAACCAAGGCTTCATTAAAATAAAACTAAACAAAAATTTCAGCTTTCCAACAAGAATATAAATCAAATAATACTGATAACAGCAATATTCTACTAAAAAACAATAGATCCAACTTGTACACCAATCAACACCCATTGAACTTGGTCTCCCATAAAATATAGCTTCCTACACGAAAAAGCTCATTACTTTTTTCATAGAAAAATCAAACCCTTTTTAGTATATCAAAAATTAGCAAAACCCCATTTCAGTTAGCATTGAAAAATGAAAACCCATTATCAAGATAACAACTATCTGCACTTAACATATCCAATATTCACATAAAAAATCATATTCATATATATGGGGAACAAAAAAGGATGAGAAACTCAAAGGGTAAAAACGATTTGCTTACATGGGTTCATTGGCGACAGATCGAGGGCGTTCACTTTCGGTTGTTCTCTTCAGAGAGAAAGCACAGAAGAGTACTGAGCATTAAAAAATGCAAACTCCAGAGGGTAATAGTAATTAATGAAAAGATGAGGGATTAAATTAGGGAGAAAGACGAAAATCTAAGAATGGCAAAGGAAAAAGCAGAGAATTCTTAGTATCCGTAAATGGATGGCCAGAGAAACGAGACTTGGAGACACAACGCTGTGCGTATTGTAGTCTCTTTGTATTTACAGAAGTCTCTGTAATAGGGAATCTGAGAGCCAATTTACTTTTGCATGTTTGGTTATGCGCAAAAAAAATACTTAGTTCATCTTTGGTACACATTAAAATTTTTATTTTTATTTATTTATTTATTTTCAACCACACATTTTTCAATAAAATAATATTACACGCAAATCTAAAATTTTTCCTTATTTTTTAACCACATATTTTCTATCAAATTACTATTTAAAATGCATTCTTGGAAGAATAATAAATTTGAGAAAGTAATTTACTTTTAAAAGATAAAGGGAAGACAAAACTTTTAATTTTATTTCGTGCTTATCTTAAACTTATATTTAGCTATATTATAATTTTTATTACTAATTAAATTTTCAAATTTCTCAATTTAGGTTAATCAAATATCTATGCTTTATATTTTGTGTTATGTTAGGAATTTTGTATATTTCTAGCTAGATGCCCTTGTTTGGCACCTATTCTATTCTCATTTTTATTCTTATTTTTTTCTTTTTTTTCATTTCAACCACACATTCTCTAAATAACATAATAATACACACAAATCTAAAACTTTTCATCACTTTTTCACTACACATTCTGTCATTCTCCCATCAGTCACTATTCCAAAATTTCTCATTCTCATAAAATGGGTGTCAAACAGGAGGTAAGATTCAAGAATTTAAGCCCATGTTTGATATCCATTAATTTTTTATTATCATTCTCATTCTTATTCTCATTTTTCATTTCAACCACACATTCTCCTAATAAAATAATATTACACACAAATCAAAAACTTTTCACCACACGTTTTTACATCAATCACTATTCCAAAATTTCTATTCTACTCAAAATGGGTTTCAAATAGGGGCTAATATTTCACGAGTTTTATGTCGTGTTGGAGGCTAATGAACCTAGCCAAGTGTGAGATAGTCGTATTACTAGGCTTCTCAACCATGTCAATAGCCTGTGGAGTACCAAACAATAGCTATTATACAATTTCAATAATATTGCAACAAATGAGAAAAATATGTAAAATTGAAGACGACGACAACGACATAGTTTTTGGCATTTAGGATATTTTTGGCAAGTAGAAAGAGACGTATAGATGATAATATTTATCAATTATTTTGTTCAATCTAATTTTTTTAGAAATTCTATGAATTGCTTAAATTATAAATTGATAGAACTTAGTGGTTCATAAGGGCCCGTTTGATTGCAAAAGTGAAATTTGGGTGAAAAGAAAATGAATTTCAGTGAATTAAATTGCCTAGAATTATTTTTCTTAGAATTGTCAAATAATTTTGTTTGTTGGTATAATTTTTCATCTGGAAAATATTGAAATTTTGGATATTTTTGTGTTCGTTTGATTTTGTTTTTCATGAAAATTGTTCATTAAAGGGAATTTTTTTTTACAATTGTTCATAGAATTTGTTTTCATTTCCAAAAAATAAATAAATAAATAAAGCTGGAAACCGTTTTCTCACCACTTTTGTGGGAAAACCAATTCCACAAAATTATGGAAAAAGGAACACGTAACGGGTGTGAGAAAAATATTTTTCATGAAAAATTTTGTCTATCAAATCAAATATGACAAAAGTGGTCCATTTTCCACAGAAAATAATGGCCTAGCAAACATGCCCTAAGTGTCTTATAAAATGTGAGTAAAAATAAAATTTGATGAGCTTAAAGTATAAGTTAAGAAAATCCAAACATGGTTGGACGACCCTACAATATTTGATCGAACTCTCTTCCACAAAAATAAAATAGCTAAAACTTTGGAAGCTGAAACTTGGTTAACAAAGTCAAAAGTGATTGCCCTCCTTGTTTCCAATCAATTAACATCTTAATTAAACACTTCCATCATTATCTTATTTTTTTTTCCCTTTCCATTTTCTCGATTAACCGACAGCATAATTACAGCTTGATGTGTTAAGTACAGACAGTTTGCCAACAAGTAAAAGAGATTTAAGTCTAGTCATGTGATCACTTGTAATATTTTGTCTTGTTTGTTTATCTTAATCATTTTTTTTAATTAAAGTAACGTGAAATGTTTCTCATTGCTTGATTAATCAAATGCATTTTATTCAAAGTCTCGACTTTAGGGCGTGTTCGGTACATATTAAAATTGAAAAATTAATCGTTATTGTTGACTTTTATTAGACGAGTGAGACCCAATAACGGCTATATTTTCAATTTTAATTAGATTTTAAACCATATCAAACACGCCCTTAATCCATTTGCATTAATTACTTAAATAATTCGAACACAAAAGAAATGAAGGAATTTTTGTTAAAAATGGTAAAGAAAGATAACAATAAAACATACCTATAAAGGGCATAAACATGTACAAAAACATGGATATGCAATTCTTGATTCTCTTCAAAGGACAATGACAATGTCTAGAGGGGGACATCATAGAAAATACATTTGGACCAGAAAAACTTGGGATGTTTTGAGGTTTGAACCGTAAGTTTGAACTAAGGTTTTGTAGGTAAAAGAATTAATTATATCCAGAGATTTAATAAATTGGGATTTTTTTAATTTTTTTTTGGGTTTAGGTCATTAATTTGAGGACGTAAATCGAATTCACTATGCAAAGTAAGTTGCATCGCTAGTTTAGTCGACTACTCAAAGCAACAGTGGTAATGATTGGCACGATATTAGATTGAAGTTGAAGTCTATGATACTCTCAATTAAAACAAAATTGGATGCCACAATAAATTGAATTGAACTTTGCCATTTTTTGCTTCCTCAACGCGAATCTTAAAATACATGAATGACTTAGCTTATCTAAACACAAATAAATAACTTCTAGATTGCTTAAATACAATCGTGTAAAAATGCTTCTCTGAAAAACATGAAATTAGGGTTTAATGCATAGTCACAACATCAAAGCATCAACGAGTTTGACGAAACTTTAAAAAGTAATATTACTTGCAAGTAACTCTCCGTCTAAAAAATCAACTATGCTAGAATTACAGAAAAAAATCGTACAGAACATTTACCGACACTCAGAAGGTTTGGGGGTGGGTGGTTTTTTTTTTTCATTTTTAATTCACGTGGGGCCCATCCATGTGAGGTTCTATTAAACTTCTGGCAAATGAATAGCTCTGGCAATCCAGTTTAATTCCTAAAAAATATTTGAATAGGTTACTTTTTTTTCTTTCTCATAAGTAGAAAAAAAATTATTGATTCTGACCATTGGACAAATTTCTTTAGCATTCGAGTTCATTTACTGCATGTAACAACTCGTAGTATGGGTTTAAATTATTGATATGTTCTAGAAAACTCTAATTAAATTCATTTCATTATTATTATTATTATTTTACCAAGTAAACCCATGCTCAAAATATTTTGATGCAAGAGGAGGAAGATTACTAATTTATACACTTATTCGAGGTCTAACATAGCGATATTTGGTGGTTCTTTTTAAGCAAATATAGACTGATCTATTGTATATTTTATCTATTAGGTAAAATTCGATAATTGGAAGTGGAATTGAAAGAAAGAAGTGAAAAATAACAAAGTCCAAAGTTTGATAACCAAATTACAAATATTCAATAGTTGATTCGAATCACAAGACGATACTTTGAAGATTGCTATAAGACGTTTGGATAGAATTAGAAGTCAAAAAAGAATGGAATATGATCAAAATATTATCACAAATCAATTTTTAATTGCACAAGTTATATTCCAGATTTTTAGTCAAAGATTGTGACACATTTTTGGTATAATAAACGTTTGAATTTGAAAATTTTTATCTCTACCAAAGTTGTGCCATTTGAGTTATATTTTCAATATACTTTGAATTGTCACAATCGGATATTGTGAGACAAAATTATGACCAAATTACTGACGACTGTTCAGAGACAAAAAAAAAAAAAACATGCGTGCGCGACGACAACTTTTTTTATTCGATTGAAACTCTTTTGAAAACCAATTTGGACGCGATTTTCAATTAATTCTCCACTCCTACAAATACCTAACAGCAGAATACATATTAGCACCTCTCATATACATTTCATACTACAATATTTTATCAATTTTTATCATAAAAAAGGGCAAAATCATATATTACAGGGAGATTTTAAAGGCGAAGTTCAATAACTCATTAATTGGAGATTAAACATGGGATTTGTGAGCAAATGAGCGAAAGAATTATTGAAGATTTATCGAGATTGCTTTGAAAAAATTCAAGATTATCAAGATTCATCTTCCTTCATTCATTAATTTACAATTCCGGGTGATGTTCTATACATTAATATGATTTTTTTTTTGTAATTCCAATATGCTGGCTAGTTTTATACATTGTTAGGATAAGATGAATTCTTGTTATGATATTTTTAATTTTTAATTCATTATTTTAATCCCGTGCACTTGCGAATTTTTAAAGGGTCAATCACTGTAGACCTCCTAGGCCTAATCTCTTGTATATAGACTTGTTTAATATCTTATTGGTAGAATAAGTAAATTATCTTTTAAGTTATAAGTAAACGCGATCAATGTTCTACATTTAATTTTTCTTATTTTGGTGTTGGAACTAGTACCAACCAATGCAACATGGGAATAAGCTGAATAAAAAAATAGAAAAATCTTACATAAAAACTATAAATACAGGATAAATCCTTTATATATTAGTTGGATTGCTTGGTTCTCAAGCAACAAATCAAAACCCCCATCCTCTCATGCACAAAATATTCTCATCAATAATGTCTACAGTTCATTGAATTTACTTTGTTCTATAACTTGTTCAATAGAAGCAACATGCAATATTGAAACACATAGAAATAATAAATAATTTCATGATAAATTCTTCATATAATTAATAATAATAATAAAATCAACCATCGAGTTATTAATTAATTATTTAATTGAGTCGATGGTTCTCTTAGAAAAATATGTATATATATATTAAATTTAGATATTTCCAAATAAAAAAAAAAGATATATGAGGGCAAATAGAAAATGTGGGTTCAGACATAACAAATTAATTAATAATTAATTAAATATTAAGCAACTTTATTAAGGTAATGTTTTCGTATACATTGATTGATATGCACCAAAATGTGTATGATTGAGATGTTAATTAATTGTGCGTGGCGTGGTGGCCGACATAACTTTATAACTATGCTTGATTCTATGTGCTAATAATTAGTTGAGTCTAGAACAATTTTATTTAGGAATGTATTTTGTTCGATGGTAAAAATAATTGCTCTTTTAACTTCTAAGCAAATTAAACTTCATGTGCATGTTTTGCTAAACTTAAATATAGAAAGAAGAATTACTTATTTGGATCTTTTAATTAATTTTTTTTTTTTAAAAATCATCATTTTAACTGTAAAATAAAATAATAATTTACTCAAAATGAATTTGGGAAACAAATATTTTTAAGCCAATGAAAACGTCAAAAAAGGGAAAAGTTAGTCAAACAAGGTTGGGGGACAAGGGAAAAAATAGGTGCATGTATCAGCATCTGTTTGGGTAATTTTTATTTTTATTTTTGCACTATACAATCAGTGAATGATACGTGTCCTGTGAGCTGGGATGTGACACATACCTTTTGTTCTAATTTTTCTGAAAAATAATTGATTTGACGTACACTCTAAAGAAATCAAAGAAAAGAAATTGAAAGAAGCATGAATATAGGGGTTTCTCTTCAAATCCAGCCACAAATCTTGTAGGCAGCAGGAGTAGTCTATTTCAAACAAATAAGTAAGGAAAATGTCACTTGTATACTCTTTTTTGACATTTCAAATGTTGATAAACGTTGAATAGGTGAAAATTGTCAAAAATATAAGATGTTCAATGGTTTATTGTTACGTGGTAAAGTGTAAAAGTAATGATATAAATGATTATGTACATATAACATGATTAAATAATTAATATCTTTTAGGAAGAATACTCTCAAACAACTTAATTTTCAAATGAAACATAAAAATAATTACAGACTTTATGTTTAGCCATCTCAAAAATTATGAAAATTCTACGTGTTTATAAATGTATTCCAAACGATCACAATGTACATATTGTTTGAGCCCCCATTTTCTTCAAAAAGTACATTTTGTAATAGTATTATGATGGAGAATTGTAGTTAAAAATAAGAAAAAGTTCCAGATTTTCGTTTGAAATTATTTTATTGAACAATGTGTGATTGAAATGGAATCAAATAATTGTTCGAGAATGCATTTTGAAAAAAATAAATGAGGCTCAAACAAGGACTTTATACAATAAATTGGATAAGCATGGTATAAAAAAAATATAAGCTATCAAGTCGAGTTCGGTGTACTAAATATGTGAAAAATACTTCTTGTAGTATTTAGAAGCCCTAAATAGATGAAACAACACATAACTACCATGAAAAGGGGCATTTTAATTATCTTTTTTACATAGAGCAAAGGCTAGTGTGATATGGTGTTATTAAAAAAATTTATATTTAAGATGATATTATTCGATCAATTACTTTGAAAGTTGAAGATGAAAGTACGTAAAAGAGTTCAACAAACACAAAAAATGATAATTTTAGTTTTTGACGTAAATGGATATCTACCATCGTTAGATCAATGGATATCGAACTTGTGTGGTATGTCTACTATGACTTATAAACTAAGGGTGTGTTTGAGCCACATTATTTTGGAAAAATGTATTCTGAAATAGTATATTGATGGAGAATGTGTAGTTGAAAAAGAAGGAAAAGTTATTAATGTGATGGAAAATATTATATTATTGAAGAAAGTGTGATTGAAAATGAGTAGAAGAATGAAAATGAAAATTTTAATGCGTACCAAACAAGGGCTAAATACTGAATATAAGTAAAGAAGAAAAGGAAGTTTTGCCGATCTGGTTCATTTGATACTATCTACTACCGTGTATCAAGAAAATGAGATCAAGATCTTCTCATTATTCCGTACAATACTGTTAAATATTAACTACTACATGTCAAGAAAATGAGAACAAGATCTTTTCGCCATTTTGTACACCATTGTCTAATACTATCTACTACATATCAAGAAAATGAGATCAAGATCTTCTGTTATTCTATACAATACTTCCTAAAATTATCTCTTGGACGTCATCTTGAAATCTTATCATTGTGAAAGGTGGTGGTAATGCAGACAATCTTCCACCAAACAAGATGGTGGGGGTGGCGGGCCATTGATGGTTGCATTTCTCTGAAAGAGATTAATTAGGATGGGTACCCACTAACCACTTTGTCCTCAAGCATGGGCTTACCCTTTTCAACTCTTCTCTTTTTTGCTCCCCTTTCCATTACTTCAATTTTTTATTTTTTATTTTTATTTTAGGGTTTAGTAGGGGACAAAAATTGTATAAATTACTTCATATAGTCATTAGGAGAATTAAATGCACATTACTCTTGTGTACTAAAATGTATTTCTTAAATTAATTAACTCATTTAAGGGGTGAGAGTAGTTGAGTTCTTTTTCATTTTTTTTTTTATTATTTTCACTCTAAAGCCCATTGAAACCACACGAATAAATAAATAAAAAAATCAATTCAAGGCAACAAGCCAATGCCCAACTCTCGTTTTGACACTCTTAAGTAGGAACTATTATCTCACAACCGAAGTACGTACCTAGTCTATATATCACATGGTGTGAATAAACGAGACTTCGAAGAGTTCAGAACAACATTTGGGGAATCAGTAAAATCGAAATTTGTACAACAAAGAAATTCTAAATTCAATTTGGATGTGACCATAATGTCATCTCAACTACCCAAGAAAACCTCTTCCAACCTTTGAAATACTGAAAACAGTTGAAAAACTCAGAACTTTTAGCTCACTGACATATTGTAATTCCTCTACATTTATATTCTTAACTGCCATATTCCTTCAAGGAAAAGTGCCTAAGGCAAAGATTGTACTTTGTCTTAAGAAAACAATGCCCCCACCCCATAACACAGACTCACCTCCACATTGTATTTTCCTTCTAGTTTAGTAAAATGAGAGATTGAGCACGAGCCGCGTTTACACTTTTTCGCTTATTTTTTTTTTTATGTATTGGGGCTTGGTTTTTTATGCCATGAAGGGTATACTGTTATATATTGTTCGTAGTTAACTTGTAAGAATGTGCTTCCATCGTTATCGATCAAGTAGAAGTGAACAAAATAGTATAGGCCCAAAAGCATAAGGAGCTGCTTTCTGGATGATTTCATAGGGATCTGAGTTCTGATGAAAATCTCTGGTTACTGAACTTTCTTGCTGTCAATTGGCATCACACCTTGTAGTACCCAGAGAAAAGTGCACACATGACATGCTAATTGGACCACAATGGTGGGGTATCGTAAAATCATAAAAGTTTAAACGGTTGAAGAGATGACGTATTTACTTAATCAATATCGTTTTTCATCTGAAAATCATTGTAGAATGGTGTCTTGAGCTTAGTTATTTTTGTGATTATAATACCGTGTCAAAGTACTTACAGATGGAACTACTATAGATAGACTAAATGATGATAATGACAAGAAGATATATACAATTCATAAAATAATCTGCAAATCCAACAACTATCATAGTCGATCGTAGATCCTAATCCTTTGTACCCTCACCCAACCGTATCTCTCCCTTGTCGACTTGCTTTGAGTCAAGCTGGCAAGCTCACTTCCGATCAGGTTAAAAGAAGTGGTAGCGTCAATTCCTTTGGTGATTTAAAAATTAAAATTATTGAGAGGTGAAAAATTGAACTACTCACTTAAGAGTGTACTGCGCAATCCAAATTTTATCGTATTGAATGTTTTTTGACACCAAATTAAATGGGACAGCATTGTTGTGGGGATCTAAAACCTTGGCAGTGGTTGGGGTGTTGCCCTCGATGGTGTGTGTGCACAAATTCCAGCTAGGGTTTATCATTTATGGTAACAAGGCCTAAAATGGACCACCCTAAGGGATTCAGTTTTGCAGAGTGCTGCTACCTTAGGGTGGTCCTATAATTGATTTATGATCAAAAAAAGTTAATTAAAATTGATTTTTATGGACTGACATCTTCTGCACTGTTGTACATTTTTAGCGGAAAGTTATGATTTCTTTCTTAAATGTTTGTACAAACAAAATTATAATGATTGATAAAAATGTTAAATCTTTTTTTTTTTTAAAGTAAATTTTTAAAGAAATCAAAAAAGGGAAAAATTCATATTTAAGGTGTCTTCTTTACCTCAATTCAAAAATAAGGTAAAATAGTTTAAAAATTCAAAATTCAGGTATGCTTTTAATTAATTAAAAATATTTATTAAATAAAGTCACATTTTATNCCCCGCCACAAAATCGCCACCGTCTCACGATGACCACCACCACCACCCAAACCACCAACAATAACCACCAACGCACAACACATCATTCAATAACAAAAAAAAGGACAGTGAACCAACCACCAGCCGATCCGCCACTGACACCTCCACAACACAACCCACAGCACTACCACCGCACCACTTGAGGAAGAAAAAAAATAAAAACATAAAAAAAAATAAAGGCAGAGAACTGCTATCGCTGCCGGCAGCGGCTGCTGCCGGAGAGAGAGATTGAAAAATTAGGGTTAGACATTTTTTTATATCACCTGAGTTTTAAAAATAAAGTTTGGTTCTAATTTTTGAATTCTAAACTTCAAACTCCTGATTTTTATAATTTTCCATCAAAAAATATAGACTCGGGTATAGTAATCGGGACTTACTTTGGGCCGGATTGCTTATGCAAAACTTGGCATGCCCACGGATTAAGAGAGAAACCGATTTCCACTGAAAGTTGAGGATGGGCCGAAATGAATGTTTCACAAAGTTCATGACTGGGCTCACAGCTTCCCTCAGAAAAACTGTCAGAAATAGCATTAAATAATCCGAGACCACGATTTTAGCAATTCTGCCGTTTCTTTTTCTTTTTTATTGAGATTTTCATACTTATTTAAATGGGTTTACGTGCATTTTGAAGAGTGAAAAAGAACCTAACACCGCCAAACGTTACCAGACGAAATGAAGAAGCATTTATTTTTTATTCATTTTATTTATAATATAAAGATTGTTATTTTTTAGGAATAATCTACTTGTACATTCGGGGGGCCGGCACTCCCTTCAATAGGAGGCCATCGAGTGTCCATTATGGACACCCCAATGGACACCCGAAAGTACAAGTAGACTCACTCTATTTTTTATTTTATTTAACGATGAAAATTATATCGGTAAACTTAATTCATGAAATTTTTTTTATTATCATGAACTTCATTGCTAATGTTAAATTTACTGGGCCTTAGACAACGGCCTAAGTAATCTTACGCTTGAGCTGACTCTGCTTACATTACACTTCTCGGATATTAATGATGAGGATGGATTATGGAGAATATCTTAGATGAGAATTTAATATTTTATACATTGATATTATCATTATATGTTAGTATATGTCAAGTGTAATTAGCACATAACTTGTTATCGTAGAAAACGTATCTACCTTTCATTTTTTGGCATTTTCACCTTTATTTTCAACTTTTCATTGCGCAAAAGGTCATTTTCACCTCTTTTCTCAATTAAAAATTATGAAATTACGAATATACCACCCTATTTAAATAAAAAAAAATAATTGCAACCACAGTCCCAAATTTTTCTAAAAAGCGTAAATGAGTCACAAATAAATTATTAAAAGGGTAATTAGTACATAATATCTCTATCTTTTACCGTTATTATGAAAAACGTTCATATCTTTCGTTTTTTTTTTTTGGCATTTTCACCCTTAATTACATATTTGATTGCTCAAACCACCATTTCTATCCATTTTCATCCAATTTCTCAATAAAAAAATTTGAAATCACGAATATAACCTCATATTTAAATAAAAAAAAATATTTTTTAATTTCTAGTTCTTTAATAATTTATTTGAAACTCATTTGCATTTTTAATTTTTAAATAAATTTAATTGGGACTCGTTTGCACTTTTCTAAAAAATCGATTTTTTAATAATTTATTGGGGACTATGATTGCAATTTAATTCTTTAGCTTTTTATTTAAATAGGAGATTATATTCACTATTTCAAAATGGATGAAAATGGATAGAAATAGTGGTTTGCACAATCAAATGTGTAATTAAGGGTGAAAATGCCAAAAAAAATGAAAGATGTGAATGTTTTTCGCAATAACGGTGAAAGATGGGGACTATGTACTAATTACCCTTTTAATAATTTATTTGTGACTTATTTGCGCTTTTTTTAAAAAAAAAAAAATTGGAACTGTGATTGCAATTAGTTTTTTCTTTTTCTTTTTCTTTTTCTTTTTCTTTTTCTTTTATTTAAAGAAATGGGTATATTCTTCATTCATAATTTTTAATTGAGAAAATATGTGAAAATGACATTTTGCGCAATAAAATGTGAAAATGTCAAGAAATGAAAGGTAATGACCTTTTCCAAAATAACAATGAAATATGGGGACGTTATGTGTTAATTACCCATTGATAAAATATGGGATAGATATTTTGTAATAAATCATTAAAAGATACTCTTTAATGATTAATTATAAGGTATTCAATTTTTGAGCAATGAAAGTCATCAAATGAAACTTATATTTTAAGTAATGAAGATTAATTTGTAATAGGCTGGACCTCTCCTAGCTTTTATGCTAGATTTCAAGATATAGATGGACACACTTATCTATATTAAACCATAAATGCAACCCATCATATTCATTTAAACTAAAATCATTTCCATCTAGTGATGGCAACGGGCGGGGGCGCCCCGCCCCGCCAAGCCTCGTCCTCGCCCCGCCCCGCCAAGCCCCANTGGTCAAAAATGACGTTTTGCGCCAAAAATTGGAAAGGTAAGGACGCATTGCACCAAGAAACGAAAGGTAGGAACGTTTTGCACAAAACCATGTAAAGGTAAGAACGTTTTACGCTAATTACCCATTGATAAAATATGGGATAGATATTTTGTAATAAATCATTAAAAGATACTCTTTAATGATTAATTATAAGGTATTCAATTTTTGAGCAATGAAAGTCATCAAATGAAGCTTATATTTTAAGTAATGAAGATTAATTTGTAATAGGCTGGACCTCTCCTAGCTTTTATGCTAGATTTCAAGATATAGATGGACACGCTTATCTATATTAAACTATAAATGCAACCCATCATATTCATATAAACTAAAATCATTTCCATCAACAATCATGAATATATACTAATGATATCTGTTTAATGACTACCTCACCAAGACGAATAAAAAAACACTCGATATTAGTCGCTTCGATATGATCTACAAGATTTTAATTATAATTTTTTTCTTTTTCGTGGCTGTAAAAGTTAATCAACGTGTAAATGAGTGTCATGGCTAAAGATCATCATCTCGACTCGATATAGTGTTTTTCAAATTTTGTATAATATTACACACAAATTTAAATTTTTTAACTATCTTTCCTACTATTTAAACCGCAACATCATCATAAAAATTAAGGGTAAAAGGAATTATTGTTGCAATTAATTATCATTAATGAGTCTCGAGTTCATCTTACCTCAATATTTAAGGACTTTGACTACTAATTTCATAGTGGAATTCCAAGCTGATCCATCTAAAGCTCAAACAAGGAATCAAATTTAAAAATTGGTATTTTTGAAATCAGCATCATTTTGCTGAGGCATGTTGATGATAAAATTTCACATGAGTTAAATATAAAAATATTAATCAAGATATAAGTACTTGATGAAATCCTCTTTAAAAGGTTGATTTTCTAATATGGAAGCTCAAGTCTTAATACTGTAGATTTTGAACTTTCTATGCATTCTTGAGCCCTTGTTTGGTCGTCATTTTTTTTGGAAAAAAGTTATTTTGAATAGTGATTTTTTTGAAAATATGTGATTAAAAAGTAGGAAAAAAATTTGAGTTAAGTGTTAAATATTTTATTGTGTGAATGTGTAGTTGAAAATGTGTATGTCGAAAAATGATTTTGAAAGAACGAGAGACAAATATGGGCTGAATCAGACACATATATGATATAGCAATTGAAAAAAAAATTAAGCCCATGTTTGGTGTAGATTAAAATTAAATTTTAGTAGATTTTGATTAAAATTAATAAATATATTGTTGAGAAATTATTGGTACCATGAATGTGATAAAAATTAATTGTTGATTTTGATTCAAAATTTTAATTTGATTTCGAATAATATTGTGGGCCAACATTTGTAGGATATGCCAAGTAGTGGGGGGGAGAATTCTTGAGCACGCTTGCCGGGGGAATGTTTCGTGGAGCCTACATCATCATATATAAAAATGAGCCCCGTTTGATAGAGACTAAAATCAGTTTTTTAATAATTTTTTATAAAAATTGATGAAATGTATGGTTGAAAAATTGTGAATCACATAAAATATATGATTAAAATTATTTGTTAATTTTGATTTAAAAATTAAATTGAATTTTAATCCAAACCATGGTCGCAATGTTAGTCAAGCCCAGTTTTCTATAGAAATGCATCATCATCATCAAATGGAGAAATATATCGAAACATAGAGCATTAATTCATGGACACGTGGGACACGTGTAATAAGAAAGAAAAAAGAACAATGCTATGGGTACAAGAAATTACCCAAATGGACATAATACACACAACATGTGGGTCCTGATTTTTTTAGCAATATTTAATTTATGTGGGCCCCGCCTCCCATGTGAGTGGAATTCAAATATCGGCAGAAAATGTGTATTTTTTTCCGGTACTTGCAGCCTTTTTCAAGAAATAATTATACATGAAGTTGTTTAATTAAAATCATAGGATAAAAGAAAATTTAAATCTTTTAACATGGGAGAAGAAAATTTTTATCAAAATTCTTTTAACATGTTCCTTCAGGTGTAAGTCAAATTTATATTTTTCACTATGTGTGCAAAACTTAAGTGTAGCAACAATTTTCAAATTTAAGATCTCTGTTCACTTCACTATCACGTTGGATCAGTTCATCCAATATTTTACTTAGGGACCGTAAATGTAATTAATTAAATTACGTTCAATAAGTGGCCCATGCAAATAAACCCTTATATGAACTGCATTTTTCAACTAGAATTTCTCTCTATTGAGGGATTTCAATTCATGTTAACATTCGCCCCCATGTTTGATATGATCAACTTATAGGAATAAATAAAATTATCGATAAACATTACCTAGTAATTAATTCTATCTGGTTACTCTTCTGCAGAAATCTAGAGATCCTTCCTGCTTTGCAAAATGTCCTTTAAAGATTGGAAGAATCTCAAGACCTGACAGTTTATGACCTACTTATCATACTGTATGAATGTCAAGATTGACATAAAGCTTGACATAATACCATGTGTCATTTTATCATTGCAACTTTATCATTTAATCATCTACTGCTACATACAATTATGTCAAATTTTTTGGACAAAGTAGCTTTATCCATGACCTATTGTGTGCAGAAAAATAATAAAAAGCAAAAAACTGACCTGCTGGCAATGAATTGAAAGCCAGACATCAACGCTACATTTAATCTTCTACAGTATAGAACAATACCGTTAAAAATGACGGTACCATGTTGATTGCAATGTTCAAACTCTGGAGTCAAAAGGGATTATGTTAAGATCCTTAACAGTACCCATGAAATCCCTATTTTTTGAAAACTAAAACAAAGTTTCACGTTAAGATCAAGATTTAAGACAATAAGAAACAAAGGGACCACAAATTGTCCAAGTGCATTGATAAAAGAAAAAGTACAGCAAAAAAAAGTACTGTGCAGAAGTGAATTATCAGCTTTAAAGAAAACCCTAATTAAAGAAAGTTATTGCATTTACATAGATAAGAAACAGAAAATTATGGCAAACAAAAGAAATCAATCACAAGATGAAATTTGGAAAATAATCCAAAAGCTCAGAAATAAAGAAGAAATGAACACGTGCACACAATCTGTTAGTTCTGATCATACCTCAAACAAAATCAAATGTAAAAAAGCAAGCAAATGACAATGACTCCACACTTAGTAATATTGAACATGACTGAAACTATACGATCCACCTTACCAAGACCCTCCAGCTAACATCCCATTCCAGTACCCATTGGATTCTCCTTGCGCTCTATCGGGCTCGAATTCAGTGGGTGCGACCGGCTTCGATTCCTCAAATGGAAAAAGAAGTCTTGATGAATTTGTATGATCTTGAACCCCTTGCAAATTTTCATAACCATTTTCAAGTCCATCTAGGGTAAAATTAAGGGTTGGCTTGAATTCAGTATTCAAAGGAAATCCAGATGAATACATCGTGTTGGAATCCGAAACTGGCATCGACATAAAATTATTGGTTAGTCCTCTTGAGGTGATCCCTTTCTTGAGAAATTCCATAACTGGAATATGAGATGAATTGGCAGAAGAAGAAGAATTAGGGTTTGCAGGATTTAGGGTTTTCATGTGATCATCAAAAGGTAAAGTAACAAATTCTGATATTCCATTATAATGACCACTAGTGGGTGGATAAGCTAAATTCAAGTCATGCCCATCATTTATCTTAGGGCTTTGAGAAGAAAGAAATTGTGGGGTCAGATCTGGAATTTTCTTTGATGAAACTGATGATGATGAACAATAAGATCTCTTGTTCTTTCTTGTACCGCCACCCACTGGAACATTTCTGAAAGATCCCCCATCAGTCCAATACCTTCTACAAGTCTTGCAAAAGTACCTTGGCTGAGAGAGACTGTAATTGTTGTAATAACAGAATTTTGTGTTTGTAGAATTGCATCTTGGACAGTTCAATGCATGTTCCTTTTCAGGCCTTGGCTTCTTTTCTATGGCTGGCTTTGAGATTTCAACCGCCCTCGGTGAAACCCCAATACCCTGAAGAGAAAAGGATGTTCGGTATTAAGCCGTAATCTCAATTACGAGAGCAATAATAAGCAAAATAATATCTAAAACAGCATACAAACACAGAGATTTATCGTAGTTCACTCTCAACGTCAAGTAGGGGCATTGAAAAGAAAGCAAAAATTAAAAATTAAAGGGAATTACTTTACATTTTTTAGGGCTATAACATTAAACCAAGAAAAGAAAGAAAATTAATTAGCTTTGGAAATCCTTTTTCAGATGGTGGAAGAGAGAGAGAGAGAGAGAGAGAGAGAGTGATAAAAAGTAAAACTACTTCCTAAACATAAGCAAGAAACCATCTCAAAAGACTAAATTCAAAGGAACAAAGATTAGTGGGGGCTGATCATCTGCAGATAAAGTTAATCGCTTTGAATTTTTTTCCAAACCCAAAGCAAAGACATGCTAAAATCCCAACCCTAGAAAGATGTTATCTTGATATGATTGAGAAAAACATGGTTTATTTCTTTTGCTTTACCTGTGGCCACTGAGTAGTATCCATAACACGAGATGGAAAAAGG
>CAIGRF010240306.1:3154-19366 GCA_903798235.1 Fraxinus ornus
CACACATTTTTCAATAAAATAATATTTTTCATCACATCAATAACTTTTCCTTCTTTTACAACCACACATTCTTCATCAATCAACTATTCCAAAATACATTCTTTCAAAATAATGTGGCTCAAACACACCCTAAGTCAATATTTCAACAATGTTAAATCTCTTTATCTTGAGATTTTAGAATTAGATTCTTAGAGCAAAATTTTGGAGTCTAAAATGAGAAGAATAATCATCCATGGTTTAAAAACCCGAATTTATAAATTTTACTATCGTAATACAAGGTATAGCAACCATCACTAGTAAATTTTGAAAATTTACTAGCCGACCTAGAAGCGTTGACCAGACAAATGTTAGGGATCAATAAAGACCGAATAAGAAGAAGCACTATATAGTTATTAACAGAAGAGGTCGACCCCATCAACAAAATAATAATAAAATTTTAATGAAGGTAAATTTAATGAACCGGTTGAAGGAATTAACCAGACAAGGAGAGTTCAATAAAATCGCAACAAAAGATGCCGACTATTCAAGAAATATCAACGAACTAATGGCTTGTGTTTTGTATGTGAAAAACGAGGTCATTATACTAGAGATTGTTAGTTTAGAAAGGAGCCTCAGAATGCAATAGAGCAACCTCCAACAAAGAAGAGAACCATAATAGTGAGGAAGAATGGGATGTTGAGGCAATCGTGACAATAATTGAGCAGACTCAAGTAAAGAAAATTAATTCAAGTATAAAAGACGAATCAGTGTTGTTGGTAGTCCTACCAGAACAATTGAATTGAGAAGATGATTAGATCGATGATTCATGAGAGGACGTCGTAGTCCACAAAAGAAGAAACTACCAGATTCAGAAAAAGTGTTTGAAGAAGCTTATTCTTGGCTAACACCGCAGAGGGTAGGTCTACTAGATTTGAAGGAAACGGAAGACAAATGGCAAGAACAAAATATAGAAGCACAACAATGAAACTCCGAGGAATCTAAAGATCTACAAGTGTCAGTGATAAAGAAGAGCTTATTAGAGCGATACAAAGTTATTTGCAAAATGGTGTGGATCAGGAAACATTAGCGAAGGATCAACATAATCACCAAGAGATTGAGATACGTCAAAGTTCACAATCACAAATAAGAAAGTTTGATACACATGAGAAATCAAATATAAGTTATCATAATTTAGAAATCGATGAAGAGGAAAATATGAATGGATTAAATATATTTGAAATCACAGATGTGTTGAACAAATGGTCGATCATTTCAAAACTTGCCTAGTTTATGGCAGAGTTGGGAGTCACGAAAAAGAGGAGTTTTTGTCGAGGGAGAAATTGCATTGTACAATGTCTATCTTTATAGGGTTCCAAGGTTTTGTTCGACTCAGAGGTACATGATGGAATTGGTGAGCGGAAATTTAATTCATCCCGCAAAGCCTTTAATTTCAAATAATATATAGCTATCAGAAATGTAACTGATTCTTTGCTGAAGTTCAAAAATTCAAGGCCTATTTATTTGTGAGAACCTCGAGATCTGTCCACGAGTCGCTTGCAGTTTTTACATGGGTAATTAGTACAAAACGTTCATACCTTTTAATGTTATTGTGCAAAACGTTCCTACCTTTCATTTGTTAGCAATTTCATCTTTATTTTAACCTTTTATTCATTTTCATCCAATTTTTCAATAAGAATGTAAAATGATAAATATGCCCTCCTATTTAAATAAAACAAAAAATTAAAGAAAAATCAAAGAACAAATTGCAATCACACTCCCAAACTTATTTGAAAAGTGCAAATGAGTCCAAATAAATTATAAAAAGAGTAATTAGCACAAAGCGTCCTTACTTTTCAATATTATTGTGCAAAACGTCTCTAACTTTCATTTTTGACATTTTCACATTTCATTGCGAAAATCACCATTTCATCTATTTCTAAATTAAAAGTTGTAGAATAACGAATATACTTTTAAATAAAGCAAAAATAAAGAACAAATTGCAACTATACTCCCAAATTTTTCAAAAAGATACAAATAAATAATTAAAAATTAAAAATTAAAAAACAAAAATCACTTTATTTTTTTAATTATTTATTTGTACTTTTTTGAAAAATTAGGGAATATAGTTGTAATTTGCTTTTTATTTTTCTTTCTTCCTTTCTGTTGTATTTAAAGAGAAGGGTATATTTGTCATGTTATAACTTTTAATTGAGAAAATGGATGAAATGATGATTTTCGCAATGAAATGTAGGGGTGGAAAAAAGTCCCGAATCGAGCGATTTTTCATAAGTTAAATACCCGTTCCCAAATCGAGAATCGATGGGTTTGTGTCGGGTCTCGGGTCTAAACCAAGAACCGAAACTAAATAAATTTTTTTATTGAATTAATTAAATTTTTTTATTTTATTTTTTTTAAATAAATTAACAAATTAATTAAATAAATCAAATCATTTCATAATTTTAATTTTAAAATCCAAATCATTTTAAAGTCCATTAGCTCATTTTAAAGATGAGAAACAATTGAGTTTGTGATCCATTTGCAGTTTTTGTAAAAATTATGGATATCTGTCATAATTATATTTTAATAATTGATACGACTACATAACTATTTGAATTTGCTTATTAAATTTAAAGCCTTCAAATGAGATAAAATTTTAAAATCATTTCTCTCTTCTGAAACCCTAAACAATTTCTATTTTCCACAACCGCGCTGGTGCAGCACTTCTAAATTATGTAATCATTTATGTATATATTTAAAAACTATACAAATTTTGTTNTTTGCACAAAAATATTGAAAGGTAGGAACGTTTTGTGCTAATTAACCTTTTAATAATTTATTTGGACTCATTTGCACTTTTATAAAAAGTTTGGGAATACAATTGCAATTTGTTCTTTAGTTTTTCTATTCTTTCCTTTTTTGTTTTATTTAAATAAGAGAGTATATTTGTCATTTTACATTTTTTTATCGAGAAATTTGATGAAAATGATGATTTCCGTAATGAAAGGTGAAAGTAGAGGAGAAAATATCAAAAAATGAAAGGTAGGCACATTTTGGATAATAACATTGAAAAGTAAGGACATTTTGTGCTAATTATCCTTTTTGGATAGATTGCATCTCCAGCTAGTTCACCAATGATAGCGTTCATGATCCATGAGGCCATCATATCATCATTGCTTCCATAGAACATAGCTTTGATGTGCAATAGGAGGTTTCTTGGTAGAGCCATCGACATATCTGGACTTGTGTTTAGCACCGAGTGCCTTTACTATGGCTCGGCTCCACATCATATAGTTATCTTCATTTAATGGAGAGGAAACCAATATGACTCCTGGATTGTCTGAAGGATGCAAGGTGAAAGCAAAAATCTTTGCCATCCTTTGCAGAATCCGTTTTATCAGACAAAAAAATTTATATAACATAAGCAACAGGAAAACTTTCAAGGACTCAAGAGTGCCTGCTCCGATACTATTACAAGAAATATGAAGAAAATAATTACACAACTTAAGGAATTGTATAATGAATCAATTACATACCTAATTTTAAATTGGGAAATAAAATTATATTAAGCAATATTCATGTATGTCTGATGTGAAGAAATGTAGAAGGAAATCAAGGAAAGAATCAATCTGATCATCTCTTCAATATGATCAACGTGTTGATTATTAGGTCTCCTATTTTCTTTTCTTTGTTCAAGCAAAGTGTTTGAATCTAATATCCACCAATGTGAATACAAGAGTTAAGCTTTAAGTTCAAATTTATGAGGACTGATTTGTCAGTTTATTGATTTTTGGAAGAAGGATATAAATTGGACTTGATATACAGATATTTGGATGGAGCGTTGGCGATGATAATTTGGTATATGGGAAGCAAAAGATTCAAGAATTTTGATAGGCATTAAGAACTTGAACTGTTGTCTTTCTCGTTTTTCCCCTCTTGAATTGCCTCTAATTTGATTTAAATTTGTAGATTGGTTTTCTTGTCTGTTGTTGATTCAATTGCCTAATAAGAGATGATCTTATATTTTCTTCACCTCTGAGTCGTATAAAGTTAATAATGTTTTCTTTCGGCTAACTTGATGTTAATTAATTTTATCCGACTGATATCCCAGAATTTTCTTGGTGTGTGGTTCAGGAGACCTTGAGAAAATGGAGATTACTAATGTTATGGAATATGAGTCCATTGTAATGGAGAGAGTTCGTTTCAAGACTATTATGCTTGGAGCTTGTCCCTTATATATACATGATTAGCATGCCTGAATTGCTTGAATCTGGGACAATAATTTAAAACGTGATTGTCAGTGGATTTTCCCATATAACATCTTACCATATTCTAAGATGCTATTCCGAATTTATTGCTAGAAACACTTGCTAACATATTTCATTGAACTGATTTATAAATCAAGGAGCGTTTCACTGCAAAGCTGCTTGGTTTCTTTGTGTTGTTTGATTGATGCTACTCCTCAATACAGCTATTTCTCCTTTAACTATGTTTCTTGTTCATTAAGCGTGATGTTACTGTGATAAAAAACTTGAGACAGCAAGAGCAGCATGATCAGCTGCTGGCACCATCATGGTTTGGATTTCTACGCCCTTTTTGTGTTTTGTTTTCTACCCATCTTGTGTTATTTGTAGTTGGTGGCGTCTAGAGATTCAAACATGGCCACTATCTTTTATAGAAATGATACAGATTAATGCATGATTGTGCACATTACCCTTATGGAGTACTTCAGCAGTTGAAGAGGTTGCCTCAAACACTTCAACTTGTTTGATAATTCAAATTCTTGTTTCTTTGTGATGGCGCGTAGCAACAGTTTCCTGAATGCTCTTATATCTCATTGCTACTCTGCATAAATTTGACAATCATTTCCATGATTTATGATTTTCTAATCTGCGCTGCTTGTACGTATCGGCTGATTACAGGCATTTTTGCTTTTAATTTTGGTTTTCAAAGATAGGGATGTTGTCAAACAGCTCGTGGAAAGGGTAGAATGTGCTGGTTTCTAGGCAATTGCCCTTACAGTGGATACTTCAAGGCTGGAATTAAGAGGAGAGTTGATATCAACAATAGGTGATCTGGGGAGAGAATAATTTTCTTTCCCAAAGAAGACTAAACTCCTGTTTGAGTCCATTACTCATGAAATTCATTTTTTCTCAAATTCATTTTCAATCACACATTCAACCAATAAAATAATTTGCACGTGAACTTAAAACGTTTTCCTACTTTTTAACCACACATTTTCCAAAAAATCACGATTACAATACTTATTTTTTGTGAAAAATGGGGCTCAATCAAGGGTTAAATCTGGCGATTGAGATGCTTAATCAATTTTTCATTTAACTTCTAAATTTTCTCAGCATATCCATTTTCTCCTTCTGCTGGTTTTGTTCGTCCACTGAAGGTTTCTTTATGTTTAACAGATTTGATTTTCCGTCCTACTTGACTTTGAAGAAATTTGAGGTATTGGATCTTGCAACTGCAAAATAATCATCACTAAAAATCCCGTCACAAAAGGGCATTCCTATTGTAGCTAGAGAGTAGCTCAATTCCTTTGCACACAATTATCCATGTGATCGATGGTTAGTCAATTCCTCCCATCATTTCTTCTTCTCCGAGAAAATTAAGAAGTTCACAATCAGTGAACCTTCTCAAATGCTGTCAAGAGATCAGTGTTTTAGGCTTCTTGTGTATTCATGAGTATCTTCGTCCTCATAATTGTTTAGCTAGAAACCTAACTTTTAGATTACAATACGAAAGACTTATTTCATTCGCTTGTGCTAACAAGGACTATGTACCATAAGAAAAATGAAATGAACAGTCACGATATTATATAGGATGTCATACACATTAGCCTCTAATCTCATAAAATTAATCTATATCAAACTGAAATGGTTAATTGTGCCATCATTTAACTTAAACTTGAGCATTTTACTGGACTAACATGCACTCTTCATGCCAATAGAAAGAAAATGAATTAAATAATATAGTTATCAAGAAGAAATACCTACACCAAGAAAATCTATAAAGGGAATGTCCTTTTTGTGGATGGATTGGTCTTCTTGTTTCTGCACTATACTTGTCCTTGCATTAGCAAATGGGCGTAAATTGTCAGCATTAATACTCATTGAATTATCTCTATTCATTTTCCCATGTTTTCTACTGCCATCACCAAAGCGATATGGAACAAACCTCTTGAAGTTTTGGGTGCCAAATGCTACAACTGAATCCCCGAAGGCACCAAAAATCGACGAATTTAAATGTGCTCCATTGGAGCTGGAATTGTATTGATTTCTGCCTTTTTTTATAAATAAATCAGCAGCAGAAGATGAGTTACTTTCCCTCGAACTTCTTGGAATCAAGAAGGGCCATAAGGCGTGTGAATCAAAGGACGATGACACAGAGAAGACTTGATCTTTGTTTTGGCTTTGGAATTCCAAAATCCTACTATTTTCGTCCTGGGATCTTGGATTTTCTCGGCAAAAAACATAAGATGAGTCATGACTAATTTCTTGATGACTTCTTTTACCAGAAAGCTTGGATTGTTCCCTTTGTTTTCTGGCCATAATAACATGCCAATGATTTTTCACAGCATTGTCTGTTCTACCTGGAAAAAGCCTGGATATAAGAGCCCATTTATTCCCATGTACTCTATGTGCTGCAAGAAGCCTGACCTCTTCTTCTTCTGTAAATGGTCTCCTGTTTATTCTTGGATCAAGCTGATTAAACCATCTCAATCTGCAACTCTTGCCTGCAAATTATCTAACATATATAGGTCAAACACAATAGTACCTGATTCTTCTCATACACTCAAATCAGCTCCCTAAACCTATATACTATAACAATATTAGGACGGCTTAACCGATCAAAAAAAATATATATTAGGACGGCTTAAACACATGTAGGGAATACCATATATATTTATATCCTGAAGAGTTTATAGCCAAAGGAATTATAAGTGTACTCTATATATGATTAGGTCCAACACAATTATCAATAGATCATCAGTTCAAAAGTTGGGTTATGGAACCTCAAACGAGTAACCCTAATTTTTGAACAGTATAGCTAGAATCGATTTGGAAAATTAAAAAGAAACGTATATATATAGTAACACAGGCGCGCGCGCATAGAAATTAACCTGATCTTCCTTGAAGTTTTTCAGCAATCGAATTCCAGTTTTGAGGCCCATATTGCTCCACGAGATGCAGGAGTTTTTCATCTTCAGAAGGTCTCCAATGTCCTCGAGGACAAGTCCTTGGATCATCGCTAAAGCCTCCACTCGTTTCGTCCATCATCGTGCCTCAGGCCTCTATCAACTGAGAATCCTCAAATATTAGAAAGAAATCTCCAGCATAAGCTAAGAAGAGCAGTACAGAAAAATAAGTAGATATGGAATTGAAAAAGTTGGTTTGGTTTTGGAGCTGCTACAAGATGGACTTTACCATAAGAAAAACTAAACCGTCTTTCTTTTGCTATTGCCCCTTCATCATGAGTAAACTAAGGATATTTAATTTAATTACCTTTTTGTCAAAATACCAAGAATTCTTGAATTGCAACTATTCACTCAAACATCAAAATGATATTTGCATTCTCTTCCTGTCATTCGTGGTGGTGCATGATGGGATTTTAAACTTATCAATTCATATATTCAATGAATGTTACCTAATGTCCAATTAGTACGTTGAATTTCGCGTAATTAAGAAACTGACACATTCCTTATAAATTATTCAGTTTCTGATCGTCAAAAAGAATGCAAGATAGAAAAAGGAAGAAGGTGACGCATTTCAAAGTGAATTTAGAAGCTTAAAATTGGTTTTTTATTGCATTTACTTATTGAGAGTCTTCAATTCCCCTTATAAGAGGATTCCTGCATATAATTTATATGTTTCTAGCTAAAGTTGATATTTTTCAGTACAATAAAATTTATCTCAGCTTATAAAATGTACAAGTTATTTTTTTTAACAGGTTTTGACTTAGTATTAAGGCTGATTTCATGTTTCTGCATGCAAATTCTAAAACAACTTTTTTCTTGAGAATAAACTTATCCTGATGAATAAAATTCTGTCACCGTGATCATCATGTATAATATAGATGTTCAGAAAACAATATGTACCTCGAATTGAAGGAGCAAAAGAGGATTGCAGCAAGGGAGGCTTCACAGAATAAAAATTAAAAATTCTATTTTTCTGTTCTGGAAAAGACAATCGTGAATAATGGTAAGGTTTTAAAGCTTACAGGCTCAACATCAAGCAAGCAATTAGGATAATAAAAGCTTGTTATTCAATTAATGGTGATGGTTGGTAAGCTCTCCATGTATATATGTGAATATTTATAATGTTCTCATTAATTAATGGATGTCAAATTTAGAGTACAAAAGGTAACATAATATATATTACTGATTGTTGAAAAGAGAGAAGAAATTTGGGTATAGTATTGGAATTGGTTAGCAGATTAATTGTACCACACTTTTTTCTATTCCAATTTCTTCACAAACCCTGTATGTTTTTCCTTGTCCATTTAATTTAATAAGATTGAAATAAGGTTTCAATTGTAGGTAGTAGTGTATCTCATGAGTTAAAACTCTACTGGCTCTATATTTGGAAGATGTGTGTCAAATCACGTCATCTAATAGTTCAGTCTCGTTAGAAAATAAACACGTTTATTTATTCGATTGTCAATAAAGTCTGTCGTATGTTTATTAACGAAAAGTTTGTTATGTTCACAATTTTCATAAATAGATATTCGAAAAGTGTATATTTAAGATTGTTAGCTTGATAACTTTGATTAAGTGTTGGCCAATAAATGATGCTTAGATTATTCAAATTTTCCATGATGCCCAAGTGTATGTAGTTTCCATGCAGATGGCAGGTCAAATACAAACGTTGAAAGATTTTATGCATTGAATATATAAAATTGATTTCTTAACTGACTGATTATTCTACACCTCACGAAATTAAACATTTCATCTAAAGATGTTAATTTAAATATTTTATCCATAGTCATCATTTATCAACTATACAAGACGTCTCCAATGGTTGGTGTAAAATCAATGTCCATCCCTGGTGATGTGCATGTTAAATCATCAGAGAAATTATAATTAATATAATTTTGAGAATTTGTTCCAAAATTAATTTATATAAAAAAAACATTTAAAATTGTTTAGAGACATAAAATAGCTCATACTGCATTAGTAGATTATTGTTTATTTTTTAAAATTTTGATCATTGCCATTATATTCATGCAGTCTGAATAGCAATATGCAGATTGTTATAAACTAAAGAAAGTAGGAGTGGACAAGTTCCGCCTGAATATGATCAAATTGGACTCGTACTGAATTGAGCGTTCAATTTTATCCTTCTTAAATTATATTGAGTAATGTGTATTAGAACCAACAATCGACGAGTTTGATTTACTTCTTGGCTCTAGATCGAGACAAATGTTACCAAAGCTCTCAATTTTTTTATTTTTATTTTTTTTATAATCAAACTCGTCGAATTATTTCACTTTTTTTCTGAAAAAAAATAAAAAATTTCGCATATATTATTGCTATTATTTCCTTACCGGATCATCTGTAGACGTTTGTGAATGAATTTCATTAAATAACTTGTATTTGTTTTTACATTTGTACTATGTTTGTTACTTTGTAAAGTTCACCCTATCATTCTATTGAAAAGATATAATTCTTGACTCGATTAGGTTCTCTTTTGAGTCGAACCAAGCACGCCCCCAATGAAACAGATCAACTGACAGAAGGCCTTAAAAAGGAGAATAATAGAAAGAAATTAAAATCATGAATAGAACAAGCTTCAATCAATAGAAGATGCAAACGACGCTTAGGATTCTAAAATTCAGGGATCAAAAGAAACTGCAAATAACTTTTTGTGGTGCATGTTCAAATCCACTCTTAACCACTTACTTTGAAGGGCATTCAATAGTATGTGATTAAAAATTATATACGTGTTAGACATTTGATCAACAACTAAATCCAATCATGCTGGCTAATATATGTACACACATATATATCTTTACCACACCGGAGCCGAACACGACTCGCAACCATGAATAATATGTACACACATGTCTTTACCACACCGGCCGAGCCGAACACGACTCGCAACCATGAATAGAAAGGTTTGGAATAGCTTTCAATTACTTGCAAAGCTAAAAATAGATGTTCATATATATTTCTCCAAGTGTCTTTATAATGAAAACTATAATATACCTTTTATCTCACCTTTCCAAGAAACCAATTTAAGCAACATATCAACGAACACTGATAAACCTCACCAAACAACATTTGACTTCTCCCATCAAACCCTCTTCTTTATATAATTACTTCTACATATAAATCCCAACTCATTTATTGCATTGCAAAATATTGGAAAACTTGTAAACTGCCTTTCTTGATATTTCCCATTTTTGTCGTATTTCAATTAATGCATTTTGTTACAGTACAGTTGCTTATGATGTTAAATTCATTAATTTCTGTAAAATGCTTTCGTAGATCACAGCACTGAGCTACAAGGACAATAATTTAATACCTATGGAACTGTCAACATTATACAATGTTGTGAAAATTGAAATAGAACGTGAGAACTAAAACGCAGCTAAAATAAAATTAAGGAAAAACTGGAAATAAATGAACGCGAGAATTTTGCGTGGAAAACCTCCAATTTAATTTGGGATAAATATCACGAAGGAAAAGTATGGAAGGATTTCACTATCGTAAGATGATGCGAACCCATATAGTAGTTATGAAACCTACACAAGATTGATTCAACCCAATAAAGTCAAGAAATTAACATTTAAACTTGATTCAAAAATATTGAATCAAGGAACCAGTACAATCGTCGACAATATGTTAGCTCCGTGATTAATCTCACTCGATTTGTTTGAAAGTCACAAGAAATAATTTTGATAAGTTCACTTAATTCAATGAAGAACGAGAATAAAATAATATGCCTTGCAATAATATATCTCAAATTGTGTGTTTTTCAATTAATAGAATGAGTCTTATTTATATGGAGCCCATAAAACATATTTAAAAACGGAATTAAGTTTTAAAAAATATATATCATAAAGATGAAAATATAGACCAATTTATAAAGATTTGAGTTCTCCCCTTAATAATATTGACATTTTAAGATAGAATATCAAATCTTAATATGGTATCAGAGCTCGTTAAGCTCCAACGAGTGATTCAATCCGATTAAAACTAAAAAAAATTGAGCACACGGATTTCAAGATTGATCAACTGAAACAAGCCACCATCTTATGGGGACATGTTAAGGGATCGAATCTCACATCGAATAAAGATGAAAATATAGATCAATTTATAAGGGTTTGAGCCACTTCTCTTAATAATGTTGATCTTTTAAGATGGAACCTTAAATCTTAATATAACAGTACTAAAATTATTTTCGGACGATACATATTTTTCCTCAACTAAATGTACGCAAATTGAGTACATGCAATTTAAAACAATTAAATGTTCATTTGGCATGACTTTTCAAAAGTTGCTTGGTTTGGCTAATTTTATGAAAACGTATCTTATAGAGTTTTTAAAGAAAGTTGGTAAAATTTGGCTTCCTTTAAAAACACTTTCAGAATAGAAATTCTTTTAAAAATTACTCTAAACAAAAATTAAGGTAATTTTCTTCAGAAACTTTTTTACGGAAAGTAAAAATAAAAATCATGTCAAATGGAGTTTAGATGAGTTGAAAAATAGAATGGGTTAGTATCTATATTGAACTCTTGTGTGGTAGGTAAGATCAAAGATGTAATAATGCAAGGTATAGTAACCGTTTCAACTTCCTCAAATATAAAATGGATATTAATTCATTATTTTAGTTAAGATTGTTGCATAATTGCATTCACCAACTTTTACCTAGTGATTACTCATTTTAGAAGCATTGAAACAATCTAATAAACTGTTTTGTGCTTGCATTGTACACATTATTTAATTATACATAAGATCAAATATATCATGAATTACATTTTTCTTTAACAGTATCAAGGGCGATCTAATCATTCTAACCAAACTCGACTACATGGATTGCTCAATAATTATGACATTTTTATAAAAGAAAATTTAAAATATTTTGCGCAAAACCCTAACCAATTTTGTTTATAACAAACATAGAAATATATATGAATTTAGAGGGGGCGAAGAGCCTATCTTCGAAAAGTACAAAATTAAAATGAAGAAATATATGATTAATGGTATGACGGGTTCACTTCTACTTTCGAAAAATTAATAAAATCATTATATATATACTTTGACAAGTTCTTGATCTTCAATCGGGCTCGGTGTCTTTTAAAATTCCTTAGCCTTTCGAATAAATTTAATTTCAAAGGAAATCCAACAAATTAAAATTGCATGATTGTATCTCTAACACGTTTGGAAAAGACACAAGTAATCAATGCCTTTTGTATATATAATGCAAGCATATAGATTTGATTTAATTGGCTTAGGACATTTTCTTGCCAACTTAAACTAACAAATGTCAATCAAAATCCTTTTGAATTAACACATTACTTGTACAATGTTTGAAACCTGCTTTGCTCAGTCAAAATGTCACTTAGGACGATTGTCCAAAACATCAATTAAAATAGCTAAACTGTCACTATCTTAATCCACATACTTCACCTTAATTGAGAATTAGAGGTTTTGTTAACCGAAAACGAGAGGCAATCCACGATAAATATATATATATACAAAATGGCAACTACCTTGTACTTGGTTACGAATTGAAACATGTTATTTTAGCAAAGAATTAATAGTGTTGATTTTACTTTTAACTAAGTTTTAGCTAGAAAATGTCTAATTATAATCTTAATTATGGATTACTTTACTTAAGATTTGATTATTTGTGGAGCATAACACGTTTCAAAAAGAATTTTAATTAGACTGGTTGCCTAAGAATTTTCTTCTAACTAAACAAGCAACTTAATTACTTGACTAGAGGAATACATTTTCATCAATAGCAATGCAATTATGGTACTTGGATTATGAATAGTATATAGATCACTCTATTATGGGCCTTTTCTAACTTATATTTCCATCAATTTAAATTCAAATAAAAATATTATACGTTTGCTAGCATCTCCAAAAAAAACTCTAAATACAAGATATTTTCTACTTTAAAATTTTCTATTACAAGATAGAATAATTATTATTATTTTATTTGGATAGAAAGGTTGTTGAGAATAATTATTATTGTTGTATTTCGAAAGAAGGGTGTTATAGTTCTCTTATGATGTGATATCCATGATACGAGGGTGTTAAGGGATAGAATCTCATATCGAATAAAAATAAAAATATAGACTAATTTATAAGGGTTTTGGTTACACCTCTTTATAAGATTGACCTTTTAAGATGGAATCACAAATCTTAATATGGTATCAAAGTCCGTTAAACTCTATCGAGCAATTTGATCCGCATAAAGACTCAAAAAAATGAGCACACGAATTTCAAGATTAGTTTGTTCAAATGAGACACCATCTTGCGGGGGCATGTGAAGGGATAGAAGCATACATCGAATAAAGATGAAAACATAAACCAATTTATAAAGATTTGAGCTACTCTCCTTAATAAGGTTGACATTTTAAGATGTAATCTCAAATTTTAACATATTATTTTACTTTAAATCATTTTGACATGTTCGATTTCTCTAAGAAATCACCGCCCTACTTCACAATACAATACATCTTTATATTTTAGTAGTGAAGAACTTCTTTCTTCTAACTATGCCTCAATTAACATATCTTTGATTACAGTTTTCTTTCATGCCTTTCATTTATTCTGGTTGTGACACGATAGTAAACGTGCAACAATCATCTAGAAAAAGGAATGTTTATCACACAATATCCTTTTTCAAACCTTAAAGAAGTTAGGAATTAATCTTAATATCTAGACTATCAATTTGATGTTTGTGTTTTGAAAGTCATTTGAAGTTTTGCAATAGCTCTTGATTGAGGATCATGGCTATTACTTGATGAATGTAAGTTGTTCCTTTATAGGGCCTAAAATTGGATTTTAGTCGCCACAACGGTCTTCAGCCCATCAAAGCTTACTGTTTCAACCAAGATCACATACTAACAAAAAATATTAAATATGTTTGTAATTGCAGCAATAAAAACTAAAATAAATCTCTAAATCAGAATTTCAGTAGCAAAAAAAAAAAAAAATGGCTTAAATGACTTTTAATGCATTAAATTAGTAATTTATATCTTGCTTTTGCAATTTCAAAAGGTTTGGCAAAATAAATTAAAAAAATTCGTCAAATAAGTAATTTATCTATTAGATTTCTCACACTAGGCTCCAAGAAAAATCTTAAAAAATCAAGCTCATTGTTGGTTATTGAGTAAATAATAGAACAATGAATAATGAGATGTCTATTACAAATAAAATTTTGGACATGTAAGCTAGTATAGTGTAACTATTGTTAAAATCAATAAAAATTAAGAAATAATATTACAAATAAATTTTTTTTTCTATTACTTGACAAGTTTTTTATGATTTTTTTTTTCTTTGCTATTTTAAGGGTGTGTTTGAGCCACATTATTTTGGAAAAATGTATTTTGAAATAGCAGATTGATGGAGAATGTGTGGTTGAAAAGGAAGGAAAAGTTATTGATGTTATAGAAAATATTATTTTATTGAAAAATGTGTGGTTGAAAATGAGTAGAAGAATGAGAATGAAAAAAATAATGTGTACCAAACAGGGACTTAGATTTTATTTTATTGTGTATTGTTATGTTCAAAGTTTGTTTTGATTTTCTTATTGTTTGTGATTTCTATGATCTTTCCTTTTATTTTATTCAAATGAGTAATTGGTAGAAAGCTTTCTTGTCAATTCTCATCGCGCAAATTATCCATGTCGTGTCACTTTTGACATTTGAACCATAAGATCATTCTGTCCATTTGCTTCTTCAAGGATGCGTGCATCAAATTTTATCCTTTTTAGAAGAACAAAATAATCTTTTCACATGTAATTTATTATAAGAATTAAAATATTTAAAAAAGAGTTAACAAAAAGCAAAAAGGCTGTGGAACTCCCCCAGGTTTTGTGAAATTGTTGGGAAATGAAACAGATTGAGGTAATATATATGACACGATATGAAGTATATAATCGCAAACAAACAACAAAATAAAATGCAAAATAATTAATTAGTAGAAGAATATAGTATTTTATTCAGTTGACTAATATAGAGAAAACAAATACAATAACGGTTCCTACACAATTATTCTATATTTCAGTAATACAAAATTTATGAAAAGAGTCTAATATTTATAAGGGTAGGTGCAAAACTCTAGAAATACCACAAAAAGATAGAAACAAGAAAAAAAATCACGTGCAATAAAGAAAACAATATTTTCCCAATATTTTTCCAATAAAAACACGTGCAAAGAAGAAAAAAATATTTTCTCAAAAAATCCAACCTAATTTGGGTTAAAAAACTCCAACAGAAATCACCTTGGTAGTGATGATAGAGGAGTGTGCGGTTGGTGGTGGAAGCGGTGGTAGGTTAGGGGAACTGGTGGTGACAGTGATAGCGTGACTTTGAAGTGAGGTAGGGCGGGTTTGGTCGGGATGAGAGACAAGGTTGGGAAAGAAGACTTCTTTTAATTCTTTTTTATTTATTATTATTTTGTTACTATTTTTTTTTTTTTAAATTAATTTTTTCTAACTAATTAAATGTGAAGAGAATATGGCAGGTCTATAGGGAAAGAAGCTCGACTACATCAGACATGGACAATTGCTGGGTACCTGACCTCAAAAATGCTCTTAGAGAGTTGGCCTCCATATTGTTCTCGAATGAGGACCATCAGCTACTTGAGAACTGTGTGTGTGGTCTCGGCAAAAGTGGACGAAGGAAGTGCTCTCGTCCTGTGGCCAGATTGCAAATTTTTGTCTAAAATTAGAATGCATTTATGAAGGCTGCTGCCTGAAGCATTTCTTTACTAGTACTGTAAAACGGAACAAATTAACAAATAAGACTATTTTTTATTATTATTATTTTTTTCTTTAAAGGATCAAATGCTGATTTTTTTAGTCAAAAAGGGTGCACGCGTCTATTCGAGTAAATAGAGATCATACTATAAGGATGTTATGCACAATGAAAGCTTGATCTGAGGGTCCAAATACAAAATGTGATACGATATACACAATGAGAATTTAAGATGGGGACGTTTCGTGCCAATTACTCTTATTCAAATTAATCTAGAGTTAATTT
>CAIGRF010240306.1:19676-30798 GCA_903798235.1 Fraxinus ornus
ATAATTTTTCCTAGATATATACATAATTTTGAATTGAGCTTATTTTTAAATTTAGCCTCCGTTTAGGAAGAATTTATAAACGTTTTACTTACAAATAAATATAAATAAATGTTAAATAAATGAGCAGTGCTTGTGAATTCACTGAAATGTGAAATTGAAAGTTTAGCTGTTTATAAATAATTATATTTCTTTCTAGACGGAGGCTTAATCTTTGAGTTCACTTATACTTTTTGCATATAATTTAGAAAGTGTGCTGCCCTTTAAGATATCAATAGCGCATATTTTGCATGAAATATTAGATTAAACTTGACAATATAATACAAAATTTTAATATTTTTTTTAATATTTTTCCATGTAATAGATTCTATCTTATCGATCAAGTCATAAATAAATTTCATACCAATATTTTATTCATAATCTAATGAAGATATCAAACAAACTCAAACCTAATCCCAATTTCAAAACTTAGTTGATAACTTAGAATAATGATCACTTGCATTAAGAAATGAAGATCCCAATTAGGCATCAAGAATTTTTATCTTGGATGAAAACAAATGATCCATAATCTTGTTTATAACATAGTTTAATATGGTTGGTAGCATAAGTCAAATCGAAAATAATTAAATAAATACATTAACGTCCTTGATTACGTTGAATAAGCACGAAACTTCTCCATCTTCTCTTTGTTTTGGATAAGAAATTGATTAAGACTTTGATAATTGGAAATGAAAGGATAATATTTAGTCACTATTTTCAAATAATATAAATAGTGACGAAATATTCTTTTCACATTATAGATATAAAGAACAAGTCATTATACGTGTTTAGCTACGCTAAAACTTATTTTTTAAAAAGCAATTACCGGACAATTCCTAGTAGAGGATTCGAGTAATTTGGCTTGCGTTCAAGACTTTTCTTGAATCTCAAGAAAAGGAAAAAGTAGTCGAAAACATGCATCATGATATATATCTTAGGTGAGTTATTTTTGTAGAGACGATTTAATTTTGATTGAATATTAATTTCATTGCATTTTCATCTGATTTTGGCTAAGTATATTTATAAAAGATGTGCAATAATGAGAGTCAACGTTAGCATTACCTTATGTTTCGTTCTTAAATATTCAAAATTATCATGATACGGCTAATATTTTCTACTCGAGGAAATGTTTTAATGATTTTGAGAGAATATGCTATGTACTTAGTCTTCAAGGCATGGTCTTTATTTTGCCACATATATGCTATGTAAATGTTAGTATAAATCTAAAAAATTGAAACAAATGGAAGGTTTTTGACAAAGTTTTGTCATTAGATATTAATCTACTTTTCAATTAACATTGAACGGGTATTTTCCAACTAAAACTAGTGAACGAATACGAAATTATTGGTGCTCGATCCAGTGGTATTTTTTAAGGAGATTTTATTTATCATTGTAGGATTCTTAGTGGGTGTTTGGTGGGGATAAAAATTAGATTTTTAGTATAATGTCGCATAAGTTTTTGAAATATGTGGTTGAAAAGATGCGTGGCAGATAAAAGATGTGATTAATATTGATTGTTTGACTTTGATTTAGATTAAAATCTGATTTTAATTCGAAACAAACATGGCGTATTCAATATATCTGCAATCCATTCCCTTCTTGGACGATTTACCATCCAACACGATTCCGAGAGCAATTTTAGTTTGCTTTGGCGTTAGAAGGTTTTTCCTTGTATAGACATTTTTAAAAGGAAAATACTAGATGGACGAGCGGCGAGCCTGTGTCTATTACTAGCTCTTTCTCCTGAGTTGAGATCCGGTCCCACCCCTACCCAATAGTTTGGCCATTTTGCATTATCGCACCGTTTTGGAAGACCAGAATTACTCAACATAAATTGACCAAAAAGTGGGGACCACAACACTTTCTCTTTCTGCCTATTTACACACGTTAGATTTTCTCCCACAGTAATTACGTAGTTCTGACGTCATAAATTACGTCAAACTTCGGTGCCGAAAATATGCCACGTTGATATTTCATATTCGCCGATGCTTACGACAATTTTTTTTCTTTTTTATTTTAGGAAAACAAATTGTGGTTCGTCTAGATATAGAATTATGTGGACTATCGTGACTTATTTTTGCACAAGTCAGTCTAATTCATCCTCTCGAAAGCTGACTAAATTTAGATATAAGATTTATGTCAAACCACGGCTAGTCCGTTCATCACTTTTCAAAAGAAGAGTTTTTTCTTGCATTGTTAAAGGGACTTTTGCATTATGCAAAATTAATTGGACTTTCGAAAAAAGTCGATCATCTATTCTCAAAAATTAATAAATCCGTCCAACAATCGAAGCATCTTGGAACTAGTAGAATGAGGCCCTTTCATTCTTGCCTTAATCGAGAGACGCTCTATGATACTCTAAAACTCTCAAATAAGTCAAAATTATAACAAGTGAGGGAGATGGGTTACAAGATTAGATAAGGTGAATTAGAAAGGAGCATAGTAAATACAAGAAAGAAAATACAGACAGGGATATATTTAAATTTTGATAAAGAGAAATATATAATATTTAAATATAATTTCCTCTTCATCCCAAATTTTATGACAAGAGAGACTTGCACCACTTGGGAAAATTAATCTTGTCACAAGACACAAATCAATCAAGACAAAAATAATGCTAAGCTGACTCATACACGGTTTGTGATTCGCGGCCAGGATTAATCTATCAAGTTGTTTGTTCATCAAACCTTGCTTTAAATTTGACAGTACAAACAACTAACCCAGAGATCCAGTTAATTTAGAAAATTCAAAGGTAAAAACTTTGGATTAAAATTAAAGGAATTTCCAGTCAGAGTAGTTGGTGGTATGTTTTCATTGATTTTTCAGTATTTCTAGAAGATGGACTTTTCTTGGAATGTTCTTTTCTTCTAGTCTTGGAATTTTGATCTGTTCATATTATTTATTTAGCCATTTTTCCCCCTGGAATTGTTCAGTTCAATCTCACTACAAGTGTATGCGGTACAGATTTTGATCTTTTTTTGAGGGTTTTTTGGATTCTTTTTGTTATTTTCAGGGTTACCCTCCTTTGGACTTTGATTTGTTTTTTTATGTTTGATTGTTGCTTTTGCACCAAACCAACCTTACAATCTGCGATTTTTTAATCTAAAAATGATGTAATAAAAGGATATATACATGGTATGCCCTTTGTTATAGTCAAAACTCAAAACCCATAATTTTCCATTTCAGAAGTTCATATATATCTGTTCATCTATGGAATTTTGCAGATTATTTTTACTGATTTGATCCATATTGGATCTTGATTTTCCTTTTCTCTTGGGTTTCAAAGGTAATTTTGCTTATTGTCGTTGCTTATGATTGTATTTCCTTTTGATTACATGTTTTTAGAAACAATTTGTTGTCTGAACATATAAATATGTTGAATCTTAATTTTCTGTTGATTGCCAGTTTCTCTGCGGTACGCTGCCAATGATTTACAATTGTAACAGATGCTAAGATGTTATTCTTATTATCAAAAATGGAAAGTCTATTTTAAGAGGAAGGAGAAATTTTAGCTCAAGCACCTTGGTTCTTATACATGATAAATTTATCGAATCCCTCTGAACTTGGCTGCAGAGATTTAGATAATTGGTCGAGGTTTTTAGTTCAGCGTGTATATTGCTTAGTTCTTAGTTTTAGACGTGATCTTGGGGTTGTGTTACCATGTTTTTGAGGAGCCTAATCAAATTGAACATTTTCCTCTTGATAGCGGATGGACCTATTTTTAAAGTTGAGAACCTGTACTGATGGATGGAAGAGTTGAGTGTTGTTACCATGTTTATGCAGAGAAATAAGAATGGCCCAGTTTTAGAACATAAACGTTTCCAAACAATTATGTATTGGATTTGGAAACTACCTTTTGAGTAGGAGAATGTTCTGTTTCTCAAGTATTCATTTAAATGCAACCTCCTGAGTGCAAAAATAATTACTACTCGAGCTAGGCTTCCAAGTTCACAAGTAGATATCCGCTTGATCAAGTATTCTGTCAGGAAAATAATGAAGACTGATTAATTCAATTTCTTAGCTATTTATATCCATATCATGCATAGGCAATTAAATGTTTTTAAATCACACGTGTGCGCCAATTTTTAGTTTGTTTTACTTCAATTTTGTTTCTTCTTATGGATGACCACAGGAATTCAACTACACCTGCTATATTCTGTATATCTTGGTTTATTGCTGTTCAGAGGAAGATTTAGCCCCCTGTTGACACAAGTATAAGAGTCTGTCATTGATACTTGATCTGAGACAGGATAAATCTCTGAATGATACAAGAACCTTCTTTTCCCTCCATAACTGATAATTAAAAGTGAACCATGTCTTTACTCAGACCTGCTGCATTATTTGGAAATCATGAACTTCATTCACTGAGGGATGACAATGACTCCTCTGGCTTATCATCATCCATATTTAACTCGGATAATCATGGGATAATTTATACCACTGAATCTTGCAGCGGTGAGAGCTACGGTCCAAAGTATTTCCTCGACTCCCCATCAGAAGAACTTGTACACACATCTGATTCCGATGTCCTGAGAAATGCATTTCACCCGTCACATTCCTCCTCTTTCGTGACTTCGGGATGTGATAATCTTAATTACGAATCAGAATACTTAAGCGGTCTAAGTCCAGATGCTATAGACTATGATGAAGATAAGATGAGGTTAAAACTTCAAGAACTTGAGAGGGCACTTCTTGACGACAATGCTGTCAATGGTGATGATGATGATGATGCTTTGGCTACTGATCATAGTATGGAAATAGATGGTGAATGGTCAGGCCAGACCCTTAATAGCGTGCTTCATGAATCGCCCAAGGAATCCTCCTCATCAGATTCTATTCTTAGTAGCATCAGCAGTAAGGAAATATCAATTACTACTTCGCTAACTACAAAGCGCTTACTTTTTGAATGTGCTGCTGCCATCCGAGGTGGGAACCTCGAGGAAGCATTATCGATGATCGATGATCTCAGGCAGAAGGTCTCGATCCAAGGAGACCCGACTGAAAGGATTTCAGCCTATATGGTAGAAGCACTGACAGCCCGGCTTGCTAACTCTGGGAAGGGTCTTTATAAAGCTCTAAAATGCAAAGAACCCCCATCTTCTCTTCGACTTTCTGCAATGCAAGTCCTCTTTGAGGTTTGCCCATGCTTCAGATTTGGATTCACGGCAGCAAATGGTGCAATTTTAGAGGCATTTAAAGATGAAAAGAGAGTGCATATCATAGATTTTGACATTAACCAGGGAAGTCAGTATTACACGCTGCTGCAAACAATGGCTAAAATTCCCGGTAGTCGACCACATGTGAGACTAACCGGAGTGGATGACCCTGAATCAGTTCAACGTTCTGTGGGAGGCCTGAAAGTCATTGGTCAACGGCTCGAGCAACTTGCTGAAGATCTTCAGCTTTCATTTGAGTTTCAAGCTGTGGCTGCACAAACTGCTTTAGTTTCTCCATCAATGCTTGACTGCCAACCCGGAGAAGCTCTCATCGTGAACTTTGCATTTCAGCTCCACCACATGCCGGACGAGAGTGTATCGACAGTAAACGTACGGGATCAGCTTCTCCGGATGGTCAAAGCCTTGAATCCAAAACTAGTTACTGTTGTTGAACAGGACGTGAATACAAACACTACCCCATTCTTACCAAGATTTACCGAAGCCTACAATTACTACTCTGCTGTGTTTGAATCTCTTGATGCAACTCTCCCACGTAGTAGTCAGGACCGAATGAACGTAGAGAAACATTGTCTGGCACGTGACATCGTTAACATTGTTGCATGTGAGGGGGAGGAAAGGATAGAGCGGTATGAGGTTGCTGGAAAATGGAGGGCAAGGATGAGTATGGCTGGTTTCACTTCTTGCCCAATTAGTCAAAATGTGAGCAATGAAATTCGGAAGGTCATAAAGGAGTATTCGGACCGATTCAAGGTGAAAGAGGAGACGGGGGCACTCCACTTCGGATGGGAAGACAAAATCTTGATAGTTACTTCTGCATGGAGGTAAAATACTCACAATTTGGTTGAACGAAGAAAGAGACTTGGTGCAGTAGCTTGTTTTTGAGTCGTATGTGACTTTAACTCTCTTTTTCGGGTAGTTAGATGCAACGGACAGGTAATGTATGATCAAATTTGAAACGTCGAACTTTTGTGCTATTGTAGGCTGTCTAACTACTTAGATATGTAACTGTAAACATCCATGCACAACTTTTTAAGCGGATGAGTAGCTTATAATTGCTTATTTCTTCTCAACTCTCGATCTGAGATTTGCTTGAAGATCTACCATTAGTTATCTGTTACATTTTCATTCTCAATTATTTGGCGAGAGCTTAATAATGTGGGAAATGCTAGAATATTGACAATCGTCATCGCCTCTAGCGTTGTGTTATGTACTTGCTTGGTATCGTTAAGCCAACAATGGCTTGCATAGCGATTCATCATTCATCCATTCTAAGCTTTATCCTGTCCAACAAGGGAACAGATGTAGCATCTATTTCTCATCAGTTACCCAGAAATACCACAACACAAGAAGCACCTGATAATGTATGGTTTGTTCTCAATTATGCAATGTCGACTGTAGAAAAGTCTAGGAAAACACAGTGAAAGATGGCAATGGTACTCAAAACAAGGGTAAAATAATTCAAGCCCAAATCGTGAAAAGTTGGTATGCTACTATACTTGCTTCCACGCAAATCAAAACTTTTATATACACTGCCATATAGGGCGTTGAAGACCTGAGTAAGCAGATATACGGTTAATTCCAAAAGCCAGCTAACCTTGGATCAACTGCTAGCATGGATAAGCAGTTGTCACAAAACCAGATGAATTCGTGTTAGGAAGAAATTTAGGAACCATAAGATGATGTATCACTTCAATTATGAAACACGTTGCCTTGTGCCTTCCTTTTTCCTCTACTTAGTACAACAGGGAAGATAGTCCTGAAAGCATTTATCCTTCTATCGTCATGTATTCCACCCCATCTTCTTAAAGGGTGCTCCTTGATTTCCTTCGTATGTTTTACCACGATACCAGCAAAACATAAAATTTATCAAGGGGATGGCTTCCAATCAAATTGAAGGTCATTGAAACCATCGGCTGCTCCAAGTCCACCAAGCAGCTGATTCCCCAGGTCCTGCTGCTGCTGATTCATGCTCTGCTCTTGGGCCACTGTCATGCCTGCTCTTATATTCAAAGAGTTATTCCCTAGTGTTGCACGAACCCCATTCACCATACCAGATTGCCCGAGCCCATTGCCCATGGTTCCAAAGCCTACACCACCAATACTTGGGTTACCATTGGCCACTCTGTTTCCTACAACACCATTCCTACCACTCAAACCGATATTATTGCTGGATGATGTCAGTACATTGACATTTTTCGCATCATTACTCATCTTTCCCATGTTCATCATGCTGCCTCCACCAAGCTGGGAAGACATCATTTCTTGTAAGATTTTTTGAACAGAGCTTTGTGAGTCATTAGCATCTGCAACCCCAGGAAGAGCCGGTTGCTGCATTGAAATATTTGGTGAATTCGAATTGTGTGCTCCCGGTAAGCCACAACGTGAAGTTTGTTGCAGTGGATTATTGGATGAAAGCGGCATTGGTGATTGAAAGGGAATACTGGTTTGAGGTTGTGGCGTTGTATTGGAAGAACCAGGGGATGGCATCTGCCTATTATTGCTTCCATAAGGACTGTTTGCATTAGACATCATATTTTGCTGTCTAAAGTTCATTGAGTTTTGGTGAACAAGCCCAACCTTGGTACCAGCAGAGGAAGTTACAGGGACTGAGTTCAGACTATTACTGACACTCGGCAGGCCTCCATTGGTATAAGCAAGCTGCTGCTGCACGGCCTGGACAGAAACATCATCATTCGAGTTTTGAACCATTATTTGTTGTTGCTGCTGTAGCTGACCCTCCAGTTGTTGAGGTTCACCCTGAAAATCAGGCAGAGGATTCAGCCGAGGATACTTCGCCAAGCTCTCTGGGAAGAAAAAATAACCATGCTCAGTAAACAGTATGCGCATAAACAATTTTTGACACTTGGAACGGTGCAAATTGGACAGTAACCCTCAAGCCGGAGTAATTAATTACGCAGATGAATCATATTTTACAGAATTGGTTGATCTAATACATTTTATAGACTTGGGATGCTCTCCATCCTTGATAGGTATTCCTAACCAAGAAAGTGACAGCATACAATCTTCCTTTTTTTTCTCAAATTTTCAATAAAAAAATTAAAGAAGTCTTTCTATCAGAGCCCAAGGTTTCTTTCTTTTCCTTTCTGGCAAAGTTTGCACCTCGAGAAGAGATGCTAACATGGAGCTTTAAGTTGCCTGTCTTATGATAGATAGTCGTTGTGACAAACTCAAATTTTATAGGTAATGTTCTTTAGTATGCACCCTTCCTGGTCACCTCTAGCATTTATTATGGCTTGTTAACATTCACTACTACACCAAATCCACATTGCTTGAAGAGCCTTGCGGTCTGGAAAAAGTTAAATAAAACAAGGACCTAGAAAGAAACAAAATGAACATTGTGAGATCGATATTGCAATGTTGTGTTAATGATGACACGATCAACAAATTGACTGCATCAGTTCAGTAAGGAAGTAATTAAAGTATGATACTACTTCAAAATTACCTATAGGAGCAACAAGAGGAACGGACGATGAACACAAAAGAGAAGACTACAAATGAGAACAATTTCTGAAAAATGCTCAATTTCTTATTCTGCAACCTACAAAAGCTCCACTTAACATCAACATACAGCATACATTGAAAGGAACAAACAAATATGTGTCAACAATTCCCCATGACACACTATCCACATCCTAACTGCCTCATAAAGTATTTCCAAAATTCTCAATACACAATTTTGGAGTGTAGCAAAATCCTGTTCCTCCATCTAGCTCTATCGAGGATCATTTCCTTTATCAAAGAATCTCATAGTATCTAATCCTTTGCTCTCAGTTATCAAAAGTCACTATCTTCGGATATTTTCTCTTTGTTTATCTGCTATAAATGATATTGTACCTTTTCATGTATATCATCGGTCCTTGTTCTATATTCTTTAACTTAGTATCTACATCAACATCATCATCGTAGCTACATACGTTTACTCAGATGACACGAAACACAGCACAAACTTACTGCAGCACCCTGTATTTTCCTTTCACTATATATAGGTAGTCTCTAGCTACATTACATACAAGTAAATTTTGGAACTCCGTAGTACACTCTTCTTCCACTTTATCTTCAAACTCTCCCTTTCTATGATATATAAAGGGAACAGGTAGAAAGAAACAACAGAGAAGAATCAAGCTTACCCATAGGACCAGCGCGAGATTCACTGCTGTAGTCGATCAAATCTTTCATGCTATTTACCACTTCCGATATCTGCAAAGTCATCAAGCAAACAATCATCTAGAAGTGCTACTAAATAAGCATATAGCTAGACCTAAGCAATTATATACAAGATTAGCATCATTATAAACTAGTACAAAGAAGACAACTACAAAGCGGCTTTTTTCTAATAATTTCTACTTCGACTTTGACCATGATGGAAATTCTCTCATTCCAGATTAAAGTTCAGTCAAAAAGTAGTTTAATTCCATTTAGTTCTATTTTTCTAATAAATTCCTTTTTCCATCTTATATATCAGATGCGGAATGTAAGTTAAAATTTTTAATATTTCTTCCAGGAACACAAAATTAGAATCAAAAAGATAAAACCATCACATTCAACAACTTTCCCTCTCTGGAGAACCTATGAAGCACCGACAGGCATGTTGTCGTGTCTGACACGACACGAACGCGCTGATTCTTTGGAAAAGTGCCTGAGCAAGGGGAAGTTAGGAATTAGATGGCAATTTATTGCTTAAAATTGTAAAATGTTTTGAAAAGGTCAATTGGTTTATTGGCTCATTGTTTTATTCATTAGCTAAAAGGGTAAATTGCTTTATTCATGAGTCAGTTTCTTTAATTATGGATGGATTGCATTTAATAGGTAACACCGTGTGTGATCTTTTTAAAAACAAAAAGACTGGTTTGGCAAGTAAAAACAGAAAGTGTTTCCTCTTCTAGGTTTTAGAACCCCTCTTCCGCAGCCAAAGCCATTCCTCCTGGGTGAGTGATGAAATAGCCCATTCCTTGCACCAGCGAGGGAATAGCCCCTCTCTGCCACCGGTAACAAAGCAGGTAGTTTTCCATTTTATTTTATTTTTTTTCAATTAATTTTAGCTCAGCATGAGCTGTGAATTTCCAGTAGTACAAAATCAGGCAATAAATATTGACCCACCGCTTGGCATGTCCAACATGTGTTGGTGTCTAATATGTGTTGGACACTGACTAGCCGGCTCCGGGAATGTATTGGCGCTTCTTAATGGAGAATCAAATTCTGCTTATGATATCAAAAGTGGCCTAAATTATATACACTATTTCCACATGATTCTACCAAAAGAGGTGAGAAAAATGGTTAAACTAGTGATTGCAGTATTTGAAAGGTGGAATTCACTTTAAAAATATATAACGTCCACTCTACCTGTAGGCATCGCACGTATCTCTTTGTATAACCCACATCATTTACCAACGGAACTTCCAAGGTTTTGGCCAACTGACGAGCTGAAGAAACAAACCTGGAAATAAAATCACAGGTTAATGATCACAAAACATTTCATCGACCTGTCAACCAGGAGAACGCAAGCTGCTCAATTCTCTAGTAGACCATTAAATTTAAAATAATAAAAAATATGTTCAACTCAAATACTCTTTAGGGGGCACATAGTTCCCTACACAAGCATAAAACCTTTCTATACAAGTCCAAGAGAGGAACAATTGCATATCAAAATTTATGTCCTTCACATTGCCATGGAACATGAGAAAACCTAGCTCATCATAATCAAAAAGTGCTGCAAAACCAGTTTCAAACTATAAACTTGGTCATCGTAACAAAGTTTCTCTAGACTGCTGAGATCTTTGATCTCTGAAGGGCAACTAGCATTCAAGTAAATAGTGAGAGCAACTTTTCTCCATCTGTATCTCTTAAATAGATTTCTCGAAACAAACAAACAAAAAAAAGAACAGAGAAAT
>CAIGRF010240345.1:0-31612 GCA_903798235.1 Fraxinus ornus
TCTTGATGCAGGTATCATTAATCCTATTTCAGACAGTCATTGGGTCAGCCCAGTACAGGTCGTACCGAAAATAGGGGGGATCATAGTAGTTCCAAATGAAAATAATGAGCTCATTCCGATGTGCATGGTTACATGTTGGAAAGTTTGCATTGACGAGTAAACTCAGTGCTGCCACTAAGAAAAAAAACATGTGCATGTACAATCATGCAAAATTATGGAAAAGATGTGATAGGAGAATAAATTTTTTTTTTCGTTTGAGACAACTATTTTTCATGAATTTTAAATATAAGATCATGAACATTTATTAGTTTACCTATACAAGTATAATTTATAAATAATGAGCTTTTTCCATATAACTCATTTTAAATATATATAGAGTAAATTGTATAAGCTACCCATGTGTGAAAAGTGTCACTAATATCCTATAAACAAGTTTCAAAACCTTATATCAGTGAGAAATGATAAGAAAAAGAATAACTGGTGAATGAATATTTTCCTCAAATTATGAAAGTCAAACCATACTAGGACCTTTTAAATAAAATGCTCATATTTGATTTTTCCCTATATAAATTTTCTTTCTCTCCCTATTTGTATGCGCACACACACAAACGCATATTTTCTCTCATTTTTTTTTTCAGAATTATTGGGCAAACTTCTCTTCATTGAGCTGTCTAATTGACCCATTTAACGAACGTTAAACAGATGACTCCAAAGTTAGATAACTACAAGGTACCAGATTTTAAGATACCTAACATGCATAATTACTCGAGTGATAAAGGTTACGAAGAAAAGTATAAGATATATCTTACTTTTTGATATAATTCAAATATTTTGAAACTCAATAATTTTTTTTGGAAATATAAAAGAGCATGGGTCAACTAGGTAATTGGAATTCCATATTCAAAGTCACCTCACAACACCAATTACTGCCATCCTAAATCTCACACACGCTGTCAAGACCCACTCACAAGAGCTTAATGTGTGTAGTTCTATCAAGTACTCCGAACAAGTTTTAAACGAAGTTAATCAAAACTTTATTCACCATTCATAAACTTTACTAGTACTTGATTACAACATAACATGTCCAATTAATTGAAAAGTGTTATAGCATTAAAAATCATTTTTATTTTTATTTTTCTTTTGTTTTCATAATAAAGGAATAATGCAAAAAAATATACAATGAATGAGAGTGCATGCATGAATATATAGATATCATGAACAATGTAGATCCACTCATAAAAACCTACTCAATGAGGCAAACAGATGCTCTTACCATGAAGAGTAAAGCGAGCAACACCGTAATTAGTAACATCACTTTGACTTGTAAGTTCACTCTTTTTTTATCTAAATCTTCTTAGAAGATATAATCTTAATCAATCGAGTCATAAATTCCGCAAATGGCTTACTTAATTAGTCAAGACTCTACATGAGTAACTAGATCTTGTTATCAGCGTCTTACGATACTCAGATCTTATGTGACCTACCGCACCACAGTTATGACATATAGGAATAAACCTAGGACCAACTCTAAGTTTAGGAGCATTATGCTGCACAGATACTCTAGGTCGTAAGGCTTCTACTCTTTTAGACTTGACAATGGTAGTGAAAACATGGTGTTAGAAGATGTTGGTTTATTCAATCCTAATATATTGTCAATCATCTTTGAACCACTAGCAAATGATTCAAGTTGGGCACTAGATTTCTCAAGACCACTAGTAAGATTCTGAACCTTAACTTCTAAGGACTTTTTCTTAGGCCTTAAGTAATTCAATCTTCTAGCAAACTTCTCAAGTTTTCCCACAAGGCTCTCATTTTCTAACTCAAGATTGTTTAATTTTTTAAAGGCAGATCCATTGAACTTTTTCAACTTAAGGCACTCCTCAAACAAATCGTCAAAGGCCTCATGGATATTATGCTCATCTTCTATCTCTTCCTGTGAAACGTCAAATTTCTCTATGTCCTCAAATGACTCAATCTTAAACACGAAAGTAAATGCGACTTGTTTTTTAGTTTCCCTTTATTTTTGTAATTAATGATGTGACTACTCACTTAGGCTTCCGTTGTAGGTGCATTTAGGTCATGCATGATTGATTCTAGATAAAAGTCCCTTCTTATTCAATCTTCAACAATATCTTGTTCTCTAAAATACGAGAAATACCGGGAACTTATTCTCCTTTTGGGAAACTTGACCTTGTGCTTTTGATTTGAAGTCTTTATTCTTCTTAGATTCAATGAAGACGCGTAAAGAAAATTTCCCAATGGGTATAGCTAGCTAGTCTAGCGATAGAAGACACGGCAAAGTAAAATGATGTTTAAATAAAGAAATAGGTATGGTGGGTAGTTACTAAAGAATTCTGAAACAAAACTTTGAGCGAAAGTAGGCTAGGCTCTTTCTGTATGAGCACCGAGCATAAGACTTTTCATGATAGGCCTAAGAAGGAAGTTTGCTCTTTCTTTATTTATTAATATTGCTACCTAGTGGGCTAACTAAATAAAGTCTATTTTTTCTCATCCTCCATTCCTACCTCAAGGAAAGCAAGGAGTAGCACTAGTCTTAAGGACACGAGGCAGTATTCACACCCAAATAGACATACACTACTTGGATTTTGGCACAACTAGACACTTTGCCTTCTGCCTTTAATTTTTAGTATGCCTTTTTGCTGTTGAGTTGGTAGATCTATTATATAGGGTAATTTGGAATAGGTGTGAGAGGAAGCTATGGACAATTAACAGTATTTTTAAAAATGGAAAAGGTTAACACTAATTGAGAATTAAAAAAATAAAAACAAAGTAACGAGCTTAATTTTCCCTTTTAATAATTACAAAGGCATGATTAGTAATCGCACAACTAATGATATTGTAAATGTAACTTAGATAATTCAATCTGAAATCTCTTCTTTCACTATATCTCCAACATTTTTTCTCATAATCCTTTTAGAGGAAGGCATGCATCTATGATAGATCAAAGGACTTGAGGAAACAATGAAGTCTCTCAAGGAAGTTTCAAAAAAACATGAGAAGACAATGGATGAGTTCCTTTATAGTCAAAACAAGTCACTAGAAGACTTTGGCAGTTATTTTATTTCTCTTATTATAAGTACAAAGATTGAAGAGTCAATTTAAAGAAATAACTCATTTGGCCTAATATCGAAGTCCCAACTTACCAATAAATGGGCCAACTAACCAAACCAACCAACTTAATAACTTAGGTCATCCACAAGTTTAGGTTAATTCCGGTCAAGCTACCCTATGGTGTCGATAAAATTATTTGACATTGTTTTATCATTATTGTCCGAGATTTATTGGGTGTCAAAACCCAACAAATCTCCAACTTGATACCAATCAGCCTACAAGAAAACAAAATACAAGTTTGTACTTATCTAGTCAAGTTAACCAATTAAAATTGGAATTACAGACCTTACCTCGTGTCTCGGATCCGAGTACATACCATATCATTCAATATACTCACAAGGGCTAAGCTAAAAAAAAAATCCAAGTGGAAGTAGATAATCACAGTAATCAATCAAGAGCTGATAAATATATGATGAAAATATAACATATGATAATATACAGATCTGCCGAACATGCCCAAAAAAGAACATCAGGCTAACATCAAGTTAATCAAACAAATGGCTATTACATATAAAACATATTCATAAATGACCCCACAAAAAGATCTCACCATGCTTATCTTACCCCATTCCATGTTGCTCGGACTTCGAGACCACATATCTCCTCTGATCGTCAACCATGCTCACTAGACTAATCACTAAAACATGTCTAACTGGTAAACCATAATAGATCCTAAGTCTATGGGATAATCCTTTATCATTACCTAACTTCTTCCAACCTAAGTGGATAATTGACCTCCACCTAACAGAAATAATAGAAGTTTCACTCTCACACTCCAACTGATCAGGGTCTTAATAGATAGAGAATTCCAACAATGGTAGTTATAGAAGGTAAAGTATAATACATAAGGCAATTGGAAACTCAAGGAAGTAACCAAAGATGACCACACACTCACATTTTCTCCCAATGCACATCAACGCCTCAACAACATTTAATCACATCTCCACTTGTTATCCAAATATCACACATCCCCCGTACATATCACTAATGCACCCTTAAGCATCTATACTCCACATTACCAATAGACATTTATATTACTAAAGCATCCCATAATCTACTATGCATGCAAACACATTACACAAAGTAATAAAATCACTATCAATTCATGCAATTACACACATAAGCAGATTGAAAGGATTATACATTAATACTCATATAGTAACTAGGTTTACTCTCAATGAACCTCGCTTGGGTCATCACTAGACCAGCGTCAATATTCACCTCACCTCACTACTATCCTTATCTTTCCTTTCATTATTTTTCTTAGAACAATCTCCTTCAACATGGCCCAAATTACCGCAGTTAACACATATCTTACCTTTCGCACTTGCCTTAGACCTATGTTTGCCATCAATAGCTTTATAAAATCCTTTTCTTTTGCCAAATTGAAATATAACATTTTTTTATGATAACAATGGAACGAATGCTAGAAAGGAGCCGTTAGTTGTAGAACGAGATCGCAGGCAAAGAAGATCAAGGAAGCCATGCGATTACTTGTTCAAGTTGTGTGGGCCGAGAGTTCAAATACAATGAGCAAAATATCAAGTTTTATGTTGAACATGGAAGAAAAACCAAGATGGGTACAATTGATTCGAGCAAAGGAAGCTGAAGGCCTTCCTGACAATCATGCAGCCGCATGGTACGATAAGTTTGCGGCCGCATCCTACACTCAAACCCAGCCCAACCATGCGATCACACCTAATTGTGCTATTCGACCGTATAGTTCAAATTTTGGGCGAGAATTATAATTTTTCTTCTACTTTCCTATTTTTCGTAGAATTCTTATTTTTGGTAAATATTACCATAATTTTGACATTATCTAGGATTTTATTGATTCTCTATAAATAGGGATTTTTTATTCATTGTAAAAAAAACATGATTATTGAGATATTATTACGAGGCATATTAATTTCAATTGGTTCTTTATTGAATTAAACTCGAACTTATCAAGAATTGATTTTTTCTGGTGTTAAACAATTCAAGTGTGATTCATAGGTTTTGTGGTCACGAAGTTAAGACATTGATTCCATTTGTCTTGGTTCTCTGGTTCAATAATTTATTGGGTCAAGTTTTCAAACGTTGATTTTTGGCTTTTTTGGATTTGATGTAATATGTCATAGGTTTCGTAGTTACAATGAGTGGTTCGCATTAATTGTTATTAGATCTTAGACTCCAAAAATCAAGGTTATATCCTTTACTTTTTGTTTAAGCTTTCATCTTCATTCTTCGTGTTCTTCATGTTTTAAGTCATTCAATCCAATTAAAATATCAAAAAATTATAAAGTTGTTCGTACTGTATATTAATGTCCAAATCAATTCTTTTTCAATTTTTTGGGCTTTTTGTTGAATTCTCGTGCATTTAGTAAAAGAATACGAATATTGCAAAATAAATAAATAAATATGGCAATTACAATAAAATAAAATAAAATTCTAAAGTTAAAAGTCAAAAGTGTCCAATTCGAATTCAGGAAGCACGTCTTTGAATTTTATCCTTAATGTTTCCGTTCAAAGTGTCAAAGTCCTGTTTTCTTGAGCCACCCTAAAGTCAATTCTCTTAATTCTTTGTTTGAACTCCACAAGGGTTGAGTTTTGATTGAAATCAAATTAGTTCTTTGAAGAGCTTCCAATGAAGCATTGAGTAGAAAAAGCGTAGAGCGGTAAGAATAATAGAGGGAAAAAGTCAAATTGAGTGATACATGTGTACACATGTGAAACAAATATTATTCTAGTTTTAGGATGTTTAACGAGATGATTCTACTTCAAGCGGGAAGAATAATTAAGTCATCATGATGGAGGAGATGATACAACGGTTTGAAAGGTTATCTGGGGATATGAGAGATAGGATGGATAAGCAAGAAGCTTGGATGGAGAGGCAAGACAAATTGTTTACTAATTTACGTAGGGAACAACCTAGGGAAGTTTCTAACACAATGAGGTAAGGTAGAAAAGAGCCTAGAGTCGATATTGGTGGTGAAAATGAAGTGGGTCGTGGAATTGATGATGATGTGTTAGTGGAGGCCGAAATAGGAAAGATGAGGAATAGAGGAGATAAACATTATAAAAGAGCTAGAAAATATGTTGGGATGGAATTGATAGAAATATGTGCAATATTAAAATGACAATTCCTTCATTCAAAGGAAAGAGCGATCCAGAGGCATATTTGGAATAGGAGAAACAGATAGAGCTTATATTTGATTGCCATAACCACTCAGAGGAGAAAAAGGTAAAACTCGTTGTTATTAAGCTTACTAATTATTCTATCAATTGGTGGGATCAAATAACAACATCTAGAAGGAAGAATCACGAAAAGTCTATTGAGACATGGAGAGAATTGAAGGCTATCATGAGGAAGAGGTTTATTTCAAATCATTATTATAGGGATCTTTAGAAAAAATCAAAAAGCTTTTATGAAGAATTTAGGAGTGTAGTTGATTATCACAAGGAGATGGAGTTTGCTATGATTAAAATGAATGTTAAGGAGGATTTGGAGGCCACCATGGCAAGATCTTTGAATGGTTTGAATAGGGAGATCGCTAATAGGTGGAATTACAACATTATGTGAAGTTGGAAGACATGCTACATGTAAATATGAAGGTGGAGATGCAGTTGAAGAGGAAGGGTAGCTAGATATCCATCGGATTATAATCCTTCTTGAAAATTGAATTGGGATAACATAGAAGTGATGGGGTTGTATCAACGAGTAGAGTTGAACCACCGAAAGGAAGATAGGTAGTTGCTAGCAAAATTACACCCAAGGTGGATTCCCAATCTTCTAGGAGTTGGGATATCAAATGTTTTAGGTGCTTGGAAATGGGACACATTGCTTTTCATGTCCAAATAAAAGGGCGATGATCTTGTGTGAGAATGGAGAAGTGGTGAGTGAGAGTGATGGTGATGGTGATGGTGATTATGATGACATGCCCAAGATGGTTGATGTTAGTGATGGTGAGAAAGTGGAGTATGCAATGGAAGAGCTTTTGGCTACAAGGTAAACTCTTTGTGCTTAAATTATAGTGGATGACTTGGAACGACAAAGGGTGAACATATTTCAAATGAGATGCCATGTTAACAACAACGTATGTAGTACGATTATTATGGGGTAGTTCTACCAATGTGGCTAGCACTACACTTGTTAAGAAATTGGTGTTAAATATGCTAAAACATCCTAGGCCTTATAAATTGCAATGTTTGAATAAATGTCGAGAGGTAAGGGTGAATAAGTAAGTGCTAGTGAGTTTCTCAATTGGAACGTATCATGATGAAGGGATGTGTGATGTAGTTCCTATGTATGTCGGGCATATTTTGTTGCCCATGGTAATATGATAGTAAGGTGATGCATGATGGGTACAAAATAGGTACAAATTTACTAAAGATGAGAAACCTATTACTCATGCATCATTAACACCAAAACAAGTTTATGAACATCAAATCAAATTAAAAGTGAGGAAGATAAAAGAATAAGATAAAATGAGAGTGAGATTGATCTTTAACAACAAGAGAGCAAGAGATAAAATATTAAGGTGGCTAACTATGAGAAAAAAGAGTAAAGCCACAAGAGAGAAAAGAAAAAGAGTCTTCCGAGAGGAGAGAAAAGTAGAAAGTNGAGAGAAAAGAAAAAGAGTCTTCCGAGAGGAGAGAAAAGTAGAAAGTGGGTTTTTTTTTTTTTTTTTTTTTTTTTTTGCAAAAGAGAGTGAGTGAAGAGGGCAATAGTTGAAAACTGATGGATGATCTTGTTAGTTTATAAGGAACCACTCCTCAACTTCAAGGAATCTAATACACCCCTCCCTAATTCGGCAATTTCTTTGTTACATGAATTTGAAGACTTATTTCCGGAGGACATGCCTAGTGGGTTACCACCCATTCGAGCTATTGACCATCAAATTAACTTCAAACCTCTAGCTATCATTCCAAATAGGCCAGCTTAAAGAAGTAATCTCAAGGAGACAAAGGAGCTTCAATGGCAAGTGGAAAGATCGATAAGCAAGGGGTATGTAAGGGAAAGCATAAGTCCATGTGCCGTACTAGTGCTAAGAAAGATTGAACTTGTAGGATGTGCGTAGACTGTCTTACAATTAACGACATAAGGGTAAAATATCGTCATCATATACCTAGGTTAGATTATATGTCGGATGAATTGCATGGATCATGCATGTTTAGCAAAATAAATCTTGAAAGTCGATATCATCAAATTAGGATTAGAGAGGGAGAAAAGTGAAAAACTGCTTTTAAGACTAAGTATGGTTTATATAAGTGGTAAGTCATACCATATGGACTTATTAATGCACCTAGCACTTTTTAATAAATCATGTCTTGTGTGCATTTATAAGTAAATTTATAGTAGTTGCTTCAATGATATCTTAGTATATAGTAAGGATTTGGATGAGTATATAGCATATCTAAAATGTGTACTTGTAGTCTTAAGACAAGAACAACTTTATACTAAATTTTAAAATTGTACATGTTGTATGGAAAAAACATGAAAGAGTGGCCAAAACTGAAAACATAACCGAGGTAAGGAGTTTTCATGGTTTGGCTAGCTTCTATAGGCGTTTCGTTAGAGACTTTAGCACAATTGCCACACTACTCGCAGAGAATGTAAAGAAAAGTGTAGGATTTTATTGGTGCATTGAACAAGAACATGTTTTTAACACTATTAAGGATATGTTGTGTACCACATCGGTTTTATCACTACTTAACTTTAACAATACTTTTGAGATTAAATGTGATGCCTCAGGAATATATATTTGAGTTGTTTTGATGCAGGAACGAAGGCAAATATCTTACTTTAGTGAAAGCTAAGTAGAGCAGCTCTTAACTATCCTATATATGACAAGGAGTTGTATGCAATTGTTCGAGCTTTGGAGACATGGCAGCACTACTTATGTCGAAAGGAGTTTGTGGTCCACAACGACCATGAGTCCTTGAAGTATCTAAAGGGTTAAGATAAACCAAACAAGAGGCTTGCAAGGTAGATGGAGTTCATTACATATGTTATTCGATACAAACAAAGTAAGGATAGTGTGATAGCGGATGCATTGTCAAGGAATTATGTACTTCTTACTTCTTTAGGTGCCAAATTTCTAGGATTTGAATATGTTAAGGACATGTATGCTACTGACCAGGACTTTTCTAATATATATGAATCATGTGAAAAAGGTGCTATAGATGAAATCTTTAAGTATGATGGATATTTATCTCGGGATAATAAGTTATGTGTAACTAGGTGTTCAACGAGAGAATTGTTAATAAGTGAAGCACATATTTGAGGTTTAATGGGTCACTTTGGGATTAAGGAAACTTTGGAGATATTAAATGAACACTTTTATTGACCTAAGATGAAAGTTGATGTTGATCGGGTTTGTAGTATATGCATCATTTGTAAAAAAGGTACCATCTAAGATTTTACCATAAGGTTTGTATACACCATTACCTCGTTTCTAGTGAGCCTTAGGTTGACGTATCTATGGATTTTGTGTTGGATTTACCTAGGACTAAGAAATGAAGAGATTTCATATTTGTGGTGGTAGACAGATTTAGTAAGATAAAACGTTTCATTCCATGTCAAAAAACTGATGATGCCACTAATATTGCGGATTTACTCTTTAAGGAAGTAGTGCGCTTATATTGGGTACCTAGAAGTATTGTATCGAATCGAGATGTTAAGTTTCTTAGTCATTTTTGGAATATGTTTGGGAGTAATTTAGGAACTAAGCTATTATTTTCTACTACTTGTCACCCACAAATGGATGGCAAATTGAAGTTGTTAATTGGACTATGATACAACTATTGCGCACTATAGTCAAGTAGAAATTAAAGAGTTGGAAGGATTACTTGTCATTCATAGAATTTGCATAAAATAGGTCCACGTATTTTGCTACTTTTTATACTCCGTTTGAAATTGTTTATGGTTTTAATCCACTAACACCTTTGCATTTAATTCGTTTACCTGTTGATGAAAGAGGTAGCTTATATGGAAAGAAGAATGCCAAGTTGGTAAGATCGCTCCATAAGAAGGTATGATGCCAAATTAAGAAGAAAAATGAGCATTATACTTATCAAGAAAATAAAGGACGAAAGTGAAAATTTGAATCACGTGATTGGGTTTGGGTACATATGAGAAAAGAATGTTTTTCGGCTCAAAAGATGTCAAAATTACAATCGAGAGGAGATGGACCGTTCCAAGTGTTTGAAAAGATCAATGACTATAAATTAGATCTTTCATGTAAGTATAATATTTCTGCTACTTTCAATGTTTATGGCCTTTCTCTATTTGATGCAGGTAAATATTCAATGACAAATCCTTTTCAAGAGGAATGGAATGATGAGAACCATATGACAAAAGCCAGTAAGGAAGACCGTTCTTAAGGACATCCAAAACTAAAATAGATTTTCATAATAGCTCATTGACCATGGAATTTGATAATAAAATCATTAAACTTAATATCTTGATTGCATGGAATATCCGTATAATAATAATCATGTTCATTTTATCGATGTGATTGATCATTTAACACATGATGTTTTCGAATTTGATGCTAAAAATAATGGGAAGTTGTCATTAATGACCATCTTGGGAAGAAAAATTAGAAGGTAGGTTTGAACATTGTGTTACAAAAAACTGTTGCAATATTGAACAATCTGTCAAAGCTACAACATTCAGGTAACAATGCTTCTTCTACTTTACCAATTTTTAATGAGAGCCATCTACTTTCTTGTTTCCATGCCCCCACTTCAGATTTGAAGCTTTCCCCTAGTTACATTACTTAGGTATCCCATGGAGGTGGAGGAACACTGTCGGTTATCATTTCCAATGAACTGAGTACACCAAAAAGAAGATCAAAACCGCCCATGATAGATCCAAACTAAACAAAGAGACTCTGGTTCGAGCCAATGACAATAAACTAAGGCATTGCTTGGGAGGCAACCCAAGAGGAGTTCGTTTCTTTATCTTTTTATTTTTGTTTTTCGCATTCATATTTTAGTCATCTTTATCCTTTTCTTTATATTGCACCTTACATTGGGGACAATATAAGTTTTAAGTGTGGGGGAAGGGATTTAGATTTAGATTGAATTTAAATTTAAAAAAAAAATTGCATAATTTTTCAATAAGAAGAGCTAAGGTTATAAGATTTTTGGTTGTGTATGCTATTTGCTAGAATTAATTAGGCTTTTGAAGAACTCATAACATGATTGAATGAATAATCCTCCAACTTAGAGTTGATTAGTGGAGTTATTTTCTTTGAGNTTAGACTAACACATCCATATCAGTCTCACTATTTTCTTTCATGAGTGATATTCTTCCATGGATTTGTTTCTCTAGAACTTGCATTGATTCTCTCCAAGGCCATATTGATACATGCATGCATGAACATGATTAAGGCCATCTTTGTTATATAAGTTAGCTATCTAAGTTAAATAGCATACCTTGTAATTAATTTTTCCTTTTGTTGAACCCCTTTGAGCTTGATTGCATTTTCGTTTTTGTAAATCCACGTACAAGCTTTAACCTGGAAAAATAATGTCTTTACTCAAGTTATAGAGTTAGTGGAGTATTGTTCATCATTAATATGTATGGGTGCATAAGAAACAAGTGTAGGGGTGTCAAAATTTATGGTATATGTATGATTGGTGGAATGGAACATGCTTTCAATATCAATTCAAAAGTTCCATTAATGTTTTGCGTAAAAAGAATGAAAAAAAAGGAGATTGAGAAGAAAAAGAGAAAAAAAAGTATTGGAGGAGATTGATCTTAATGTTACAAAATATTTATGTTCGTAATTCCTCATACGTTTCGAAAAGGGGTTTGGTATGTGTGGGATAGATTTAAAAAAAAAACTATTGAGTGGAATGGTTGATTTTACATACATTATGTATTTGACTAAATTTATTCATCTGTACTCCACTAGTTTTAAGGGCGTTTTAGTCACATTCTCAAATATTTCCCACCTTGACCATAAGCCCCGTTACAACTTTCAAAATTCCTTATGATTTATGTTATGCATGTAGCCTAATTGGTGGAGAATGGGAAGAAATGCAAACATATGGTAGATCATCTCCATTGGAATGAACTTGAGCGGATCACATAACCTTCAAACACATGAGAGTCAGGTGTTTATTTCTGTGAGGGTCTACGTGTTTGGTTTACTCCATCTTCATATTAAAATGCTCGCTAATTAATTATAAGTTGTGTGAGAATGTTTGTTCATGCTATGTTATGTGTTTTAAAGAGTTCGATTGTTCTATACTCATGGAGTTACAACCTTTGTGTTTTTGATGAAAGTAAAAATTGAGTTTTGCCCGAGGACGAACAAAAGTTAAGTGTGGAGGAATTTGATTAGAATGTAAAATGTTATATTTTTCATCTATTTATCCTTTGATTTTGTGATTAATTATGCCTAAATGTACCCGGTATTCTTATATTTTGATTTAGGTTGCAATTAGATGTATATGGTGGAATTTAGAAGAAATAGGCAAAATGACTTAAATGAATGATATACAAAGTTCGAGGACTGAAATACGAATACTCAAAAGTTACGTTGAAACCTCACGATGAATATTTGAGAGTGTTAGGCATCAATTAGATGAGGAAAGAAGCCAAAGAAATGAAATATAATCAAAGTACTATCACATATCAACTCCTAGTCGAAAAAAATATGCTTCAGATTTTCAGTTTCAATTTGAGACCCATTATTGGCATAAGAAACATTCAAGCTGGAGAAATTTTATTTCAAAACAATTTGTATTCCTTTGAGTTATCTTTCCAATACATCTTAAATCACCTCAATCGAATATCGGGAGAGAAGGATATAGCCAAAATACTAAAAGCTATCCGGTAAAAGTTATTTAAAACTATGCGGTCACAAGTTTGAATTTCGTGCGGTTGTGAGAGGTGTTTCAGCGAATGTCAAGGTCCAGTTTCGATATTCTATGTGACCACATGACTTACTACTATGCGGTCACATAGTTCATTCCTGGCACAAAAATTTTGGTATCCAAATTTAAGTCAACTACTTAAGAAACAATTATAAATACATATTTTAAAACTCCAGAATAAAACAAGAACATACAGAATACCTCCCATCATCATTCTTCATTATTTTGCTCTTAAAATCATGAATTGTAGCTAAATTTTTACATTTGGTCAAAGGAAATTGAAGTTTCGAAACCACATATTGTGATTTGTAAATAGTTTTTTCTTATTGTTTAATTCTTATTTTCCATATTGAATGTCCTTCTGCATTTATTTCATGTTGTTGCATTTCATTGTTAGGAGGCCTAGTAGTTTGTTATTAGTTACAATCTACCGCTAAGTTGAATATCAAATTCATAATTGTTTGATTCCTTTGACTTGTGAAGCAACTAGGATTTAATTATTTGTTGCGTCAGAAATTGTTAAATCTTGGAAGGAACATTTGAATAAATTAAATACAACCGCTTGTGATTATGTTATTTTGTTTCATTGATTTATTTAATTATTAAGGCAGTTACTACATTAAATCCATAGCGCTTGTCTTTGGTTATTTAGTAATTAGAGTTAAATAGATCGTTGTTTTTCTAATTAACTACAATTAAAACGAAATAGGAAAATAATTCCAACGGGGAATATTCAAAATATGAATTGAATTATCCTTGCATTATTGATCAATTGTGGATTTTCGATGCTGGATGTAGACCTAGACCAATGTTCGTTCTTTTGATTATTTTTAGTTATTTTATTTGAGTTATTCATTAATTGATTTATTAAAAGTTGATTGCGTATAATCAAAACCCCCCAATAATCATTTACATAGCATAAAATTAGATTAATCGATGGATCGACTCTTGCTTCCACTCTTACATTTATTTTCAAAAGTTAAGGTTTTATTTTTCGATGCCTGCGATAGCACACCACAAACTAAAAGAAAAGAATTATGATTTTTTTAAGGGAACATGGGTTGCTCTTAACAAATCGAAAATAAAAATTAATAACTTTCGCCAACTAAAGATATAAAAAAAATTGAAAAATAGACGAGGCAGTAAACGGGGCATGATTTGGGGCATGGACCTGCCCCGTCTTAATCGGGTATGGGACGAGGTAAATGACAAAAAATACCCGATGGATGAGGGGCGGGTCAAACTATCCAAATGAAAGGATGATTGATTATCTACCAAAGAAGATAGAAAGTCCTCGCCCTTTTGCCATCTCTATACTTAATGACACTTATCCCTTCGACATTTAATTGAACGTGTTTTTATATAAATGCTTCACAGCATTCAAAATTATTTCTAATGACATCTTTATATTCTTTAAACTAAAAAATAATAAGGAATCGGTCTCCTTTTATCCTTTTGTGGGCAGTGACGGATCCAGCACCCAACTAGGGGTGCGGCTGCACGTTCTAGGTTCGTCGAAATTTACAATCAACGTCTGTGGTTGTTGTGAAGAAATTTGAAGGACAGACACAGCAGGGACTTCAACTAGAAAGAAATGGTTGTGGATTGAGCATTTTTTTCGATTGTAGGACCTTTCTTTTGGGCTCTCCCTTTTTTTGAAAAAAAATTAAAATTAAAATTGCACAATGATTTGTATCAGGGAACAAACGCAATTTGCAAAGGGAGGGGGGGGGGTAATTATACTCACTACCCTTCAAAAATAAAAAAAAATAGAATAATACCACATAAACTAGTTAAAAACCTTGCTTTTAGTAATAAAGATGCTCAAAACCCCATTTTTCTATGAGAAGTGCTACAAGTACATAATGTTACACATAATGGTGTTCATAATTACACGTGGCACTCGATCCAACCTTTAATTCAAATTTCACACTTTTACATCAACAACAGAATTTTGTCCACATCACATTATGGACATCATTATGTACCCAAATTATGTACACAGATAATTTTCCTTTCTCTATGGCCTCAAACCCATTGCTGCCGCCGCGCGCAAGCATCTCTCCCACCTCAATCCTCCTTTTTTTTTAAACATTAGACTCTACACCTAACATACTGTATATTCAGTAGGGTGATTCTTCTCATTTTTTTCATGTATCTTTTCTTGAAAATGGGCAATTGGAATCACATATATGTGCCTAAAAAGAAACACCCCCACCTTCTCCTTTGAGAACTCACCAAACTCGATTTCCTGTATCTTTCTTGAATATGGGCAATTGGCCCAGAAAGAAACGCCGATATGATTATAAAGATCCCCCACCTTCTTCTTTGAGAACCCACCAAACTCGATCACGGCATTTCAGATATGTGTGTATGCATGTGCGCTTGTGTGAGTTTTTCTTGGAATTTTTGCTTAGATATTTGTGGTGTGTGGTTTTTTTTTCTTGAATTTATATTTGAACTATTTTAAACTACGTGTTTGTTATCTCCTAATTCTTGTATTTCTTTGAATATATTTTTCATTCTTTCGTATTGAATGTCAAGTGTTCATGGAAGGTTGTTTGGTTGACCACCTATGGGAATGGTTACCTTAATTGAATTAGAATCTTAGCCCTGCTTGATTAAACTAGAAATTAAAATTAGAACAAAGAATTTTTACTTGGTTCAAATCATAATAGGAATAATCTGTATTTTACCTTTGCACCCTAGATAGTAAAATCTCGAAGATTGGGAATTAAATCATCTCCTTGTGCAGCCAGAAGCTAGAGCTCGATTGGAGTTGAGTTGATTATTTTTGTCGCAATGGATCAAGTTGGTTTCTTTTCGCCCTAACAACTTCAATCGAGATCGTTCATTTTTTTGACTTCTGTTAATTTCTTTCTTCCAATTTAATCAAGTTAAAAAGCACTCAATTTAGATTCTAGTTGTGCAATTTATCAAAATATCCAACTCTAGTTGAGATCTTTCAATAGGGTTGAGTTCATTTTTCCCAACTCGACCTGAGTTGAGAAAAAAAACAAGGCTAATTAGGTCAGTTGTACGAAAATGCAATTTCCTTTCTCTTTTCATGTTGTTGTGAAGTCAAAAAAGAACTTGTCGGTTGACGAAAGAGAAAGGGAGGGAGTTCACTATATATAGAGAGAAATGTGAATGAAAAGGATCGCACCGAGGAAAAAATAAAAGGAGTTAAACTTGTATATATAAGATCTGAATATTAAAATTTGTGCAATAGTCATACAATCTACGTTACATCGTATGTTTCTTGTATATTTTGAATTCATTGGCACATCTTGCCTGTGCTTTTGTCAAATTTTTGTTAATCGACAACATGAACGAAAAGTAACATGTCCCATCACTTATTTGAATTTTTGTCATTTTTTATATTTATTTCACTTTTTTTAGTGTTTGTCACTTTTTTAAATATTTGTCATTTTTTTTTTGAATTGCGGGGTTTTTATAGTGTTTGTCACTTTTTTTTTTTTGAATTTCTATCACATTTATTTAGTGACAAACATTACTTAGTATTTAGTATATAGACTGTATTCAATTAGATCTATTATTCTCTGGTTAATACTTAACTTGACCATTTTCTTAAGTGGGTAGACTGCTTATCACTTTTTAATAAAAAATGAAAGTGGCACTTTTTGTCACTTTTTTTAGTGTTTTGTCACATTTTCAAGTTTCTGTAACTTTTTGGCGTTTCTCACTTTTTATTTTTTGTCACTTTTTTTTTTATTTATTACTTTTTGTGATTTTGTCACTTTTTTAAGTGTTTGTCACTTTTTATTTTTTAATTTCTTTCATTTTTTAATTTCTGTCACGTTTTTCAGTTTGTCAATTTTTTTGAATTTTGTCATTTTTAAGTCTCTGTCACTTATTTTATTTTCTATCACTTATTTTAAAGTTCTGTCATTTCCCCCAAGTCGGCTACCTCACATTTTCTCTCCACAATGTCACATTAACACACGAGAAAGGAAGGCACGGCTGGGACTAACACAGTGAATATGTATTAGGTTACTCAATTTGAGCCTAACTTATCCATTTAAGTGGGCCAAAGATATATATCTCCAAATGTGGCAAGTTAATGGACCAACCATAATTCAAAGCCACACACTAACTAAACCATCAATCCAACTACAACTTGGGCCCTCAAAAGGTGTTGGTCGTTTCCAGTAAAGCCTAGTCTGTGGTGTCAATAAATTACTCGACATCTTTTTTTCGTCATAGACTATATTTATTGGGTATCAAAACCCAACAAAAATATTTTAACCTAAATATAAGATAATTAATTGTAAAAGAGGCAATCAGTAATCAATCACTAGCTAGTTTAATTTAATAATCACATGCTCGAAGCACGTTTGCCAACAAAATGTCAATATACAGATATGTGGATGATGAATTTTGCCAATGCAAATTAATTAATCCATGTTCCACTCGTTCACTTCTAGCCCTAACTCTACTTTTTCCCTCCCCCATCCAAGTCCCAGAACCGCTTTCCCTCGTTATATTGCCCAGGACAACAGTTTGAGGTACGGTTGGTGGAGCCTAGAGGGGTAGGGAGATATTTTTTTTTCCACCTTTTTTTTTTTTTTGGTACGTGTTTCTTTTACTACTATTTTATAATTTTAATTGAAAACAAGCTATACAATGGTCTTTTAAATCAAAATGTTTTGTTGTGTTACATTTTAGTTGTCGAAATTTCAGTGTAAGATTTAAGTGCTACAAACATAAAAAGTTGGTATGAATGGAAGAAAGTAGTTAATGCTGTAATTTTTTCGGTTATTTATGTGGTCAAAACATTAAATTGGACTAATTAATGTACTAGGCTATTATGATCAGGGGCGGAGCCAGCCCGTCGAAGTAGGGGTGTCCCAGAGTTTAAGGGGTGGAAGCCCACGGGGGTCTTGCCCCCGAAGTTTTTTTTACAAACGTTATCTGTTAAAATGAGGAAAGTGCGCACAATGTGATAGAAAAACTAGTCCATGAAGGAACTTCTGGTGTAAAACATTGTTGACTCAAGTCTTTATAAAGACTATTCTACTTTTTCGGGTTTCTTCCTTGTTGCCTTGCACTTCTAATGCATTTTCTATGTTTCATAGCATTTACTCAAGTAAATAATTGATTTTACAAGTGCTCATTTTTTAAAGAGGTGTCTTTCATTGTATAACTTTAGCTGAGCATAAAAGATCGTGACGTGGAAACTTAGAGGAAATAAACTGCGTCCTTATACTTGGTTGGTTTATTGTTCTTTGGACTTTGGAGATCTATTACCCTAAATAGAAAGTGAAACTGAGAGAAAAATGAATGATATTTAGAAGTGTTATTCATTTGTTGTAAATATTAACCCGTAGTGGAACTGTTAGATATGAGAACTAGCTAATGTTTTCAACTATTAGCTAATTATATACTGACTTTCGATTTGTCTCTTTTCATGATAATAGTTTTAGGATCCATAAATTAATATTTTTTCTCTATAATTTCTTAAATTAAAACATATTGGTTAAAGTTTTAAATTTTAAATATCATCATTCCCATCCAATGCTACCTTCCATTTTCGAAACCATATTTGAGAACATATCTGATAATTACTTTTAACACCAACACCAATACAAAATGGTAAATACAAAAAAATAATAATAAAAAAAATTTGTCAAAAAATTAGGCGGGAGGGGGGGTCCGGGTCACCCAGGACCCCCTACCTCGGCCCCTGATTACGGTTAATTGGGTGAATTGGAAGGGAGACAAATCATAACTAACATACTTTGAGAATACAATTTCGAAAATATTAAACTTGTGCAATCTTTACGAAAATCAGATGATAATTGGGTTAATTTCAAAAACGGTCACTGAAGTTACGTAAAAATAAAAAAACGGTCACTGAAGTTTAAAACTTGCAGGAACGGTCATTGGAGTTTCATGCGCTTTCACAAATGTTAACTGAACTTAGTTTTAGGACTATTATGTTTTAATTCAAACCTAAAGCAGCGAAACACGTGGACATAGAAGCAGGAAGACTTCAAGTGCAAAATTCAACTTAAAATCCCCCAAACCCAAACCCAAACCAAGACCACCACTTTTCGTGCCCCATTCCACCACTTTCCGACTACCAAAACCACTGGAGCAACATATCACCTTGAAGCCTCGCTGTCCTCTACGTAACGCACCCAAGAACAGTCCCTAACTCAGACAGTGGTGACCGAAATTTCGTCCCAAAGTGGGCCTCTCGCACAGTCGGCAGTTTTATGCGCGAGATGCCTACTTTGGGATGAAATTCCACCACTTTTCGGCCACCATAACCTCCGGACAAACACACCACCTCGAAGTCCTCACTTTCCTCTATGTAACCTAGCTAAGAACCACCCCTAACGTTAAGCATGGTGGCCGAAATTTCGTCCCAAAGTGGGCCTCTCGCACAGTCAATAGTTTTGTGCTATGCGAGAGGCCCACTTTGGGACGAAATTCCACCATCTTCTGGCGACCAAAACTACCGGAACAATACACCACCTTGAAGGCCTCACTGTCGTCTATGTAACCCAGCAAAGAACCGCCCCTAAATTTTAACCATGGTGGCCGGAATTTTTTCCCAAAGTGGGCCTCTTGCATAGTCGGCAGTTGCGAGAGGCCCATTTTGGGACGAAATTTCGGCTACCACAGTCTGAGTTAGGGGCGGTTCTTGGGTGAGTTGCATAGAGGGAAGCAAGGACTTCAATGTGGTGTGTTGGTCTGGTGGTTTTGGTGGTCGAAAAGTGGTGGAACTTCATCCCAAAGTGGGCCTCTCGCACAACACAAAACTGTCGACTGTGCGAGAGCCCACTTTACGACACAATTTTGGCCACCATAATTGGAGTTAGGGACGATTCTTAGCTGGGTTGCATAGAGGGAAGTGAGGGCTTCAAGGTGGTGTGTTGGTCTAGTGGTTTTAGTAGCCGAAAAGTGGTGGAATTTCGTCCCAAAGTGGGCTTCTCGCGAATCACAAAACTGCCGACTGTGCAAGAGGCCCACTTTGGGACGAAATTTCGACCACCACCGTCTAAGTTAGGGGCGGTTCTTGGGTAGGTTACATAGAGGGCAGCAAGGACTTCAAGTTGGTATGTTGCTCCGGTGGTTTTGGTGGCCGGAAATTGGTGGAATGGGGCACGAAAAATGATGGTCTAGGTTTGGGTTTGAGAGATTTTGAGTTGAATTTTGCAGTTGAAGTCCTCCTACTTCTATGTCACTTGAAGCCCTCGCTGCCCTCTACACAACCCACCCAAGAATCGCCCTTAACTCAAACGGTAGTCATCGAAATTTCGTCCCAAAGTGGGCCTCTTGCACAGTCGGCAGTTTTGTGCTACGTGAGAGGCCCACTTTGGGACGAAATCCACCACTTCTGGCCACCAAAACCATCGGAACAACACACCACCTTGAAGCCCTCACTTTCCTCTAGGTAACCCAGCTACGAACCGCTCCTAACTCTAACCATGGTGGCCGGAATTTCATCTCGAAGTGGGCCTCTCGTACAGTCGGCAGTTTTGTTGTGCAAGAGGCCCACTTTGGGACGAAATTCCACCACTTTTCGGTCACCAAAATCACCGGAACAACACTCCAACTTGAAGCCTTCGCTGCCCTCTATATAAACCGGTGAAGAACCGTCCCTAACTCTAACCATGGTGGCCGGAGTTTCGTCCCAAATTGGGCCTCTGGCACATTTGGCAGTTGCGAGAGGCCCACTTTGGGATGAAATTTCAACCACCACCATCTGAGTTAGGGGCGGTTCTTGGGTGGGTTGCGCAGAGGGAAGCGAGGGCTTCAAGGTGGTGTGTTGGTCCGGTGGTTTTGGTGGTCGGAAAGTGGTGGAATTTCGTCCTAAAGTGAGCCTCTCGCACAACAAAACTGCCGACTGTGCGAGAGGCCCACTTTGGGACTATTTTCCGACCACCATGGTTAGAGTTGGGGAAGGTTCTTAGCTTTTTTGCATAGAGGGAAGTGAGGCATTCAAGGTAGTGTGTTGGTCCGGTAGTTTTGATGGCCAGAAAGTGGTGTAATTTTGTCCCAAAGTGAGCCTCTCGCGCAGCACAAAACTGCCGACTGTGCGAGAGGCCCACTTTGGGACGAAATTTCGGCCACCACCATTTGAGCTAGGGGCGTTTCTTGGGTAGGTTGCGTAGAGGGGTTTTGGTTTGGGAGATTTTAAGTTGAATTTTGCACTTGAAGTCCTCCTACTTCTATGTCCACGTGTTTCGGTGCTTTAGGTTTGAATTAAAACATAATAGTCCTGAAACTAAGTTCAGTGACCTTTTGTGAAAGCGCATAAAATTTCAGTGACCGTTTTTGCAAGTTTTAAACTTCATTGACCGTTTTGTGATTTTCACGTAACTTCAGTGACCGTTTGTAAAATTAACCCGATGATAATTTATATTTATCTTTCCTATAAATAATATACATACATTTTTATTGTAAATTTATTTGAGATATATTATTTTACTTTATTATTTCAAAAATTAAGCAATCGGTTATTTCTTTTCACATAGTGGTGAAAAAATGGGCAGGAAGGTTCAAGGAGATGAATTGGCACTGCACGATCCTGTCAAAGGACTGGCCCATGATGGTTCGTAGGTCGAGCTAGACTGGACCATAAAAATAAGTATGAGTCCTGGATTGGCCTGTCCAATTTGACACCTCTATTTCCACATTCTCTCACCTGTATCAATCTTTTTTCATCTTCCAACAAACAAACTCTCAATTACTAGAAACACTCAATAATTTGGCCACAATGTCACCAAATTCGTTGCCTTGAAATTAATTTTTTAGTTTCATAGTCAGTGTTTCTTCGTCGATTATATTGTTTTACGTGGGTTCTACTCTTTCATTAACCGAATCATCTATTGAACACTTAATTTGATCTATTATTGATTAATTGGATGAAATTCTACTCACAATTAGGTAGCATTTACTTTCATAGGCCAAAAATAACTCGTGGAATAAGAACAAGGCAAAAGGAGGAAAAAGAGTGCAAAATCATGAAGTTCGTGACCAAAATGCAAAAATAAAGAAAGTTGAAGTACCTTGGATGCAATTTAGGCAGGGCATGATTGATATGAAAGTCAAAATTTGAGAATCAAATTGTACAATAGGAACCTGGAGCCCAATTATCTAATGGGCTTAGCTGCAAAATGAAATCAATTGTCTTGGTTTGGTGGGTGTTTGGTGAGAATTAAAATTAGATTTTTAGTAAATTGTGATAGAAATTTTTGAAAAGATGTGGGGTAGAGAAATGGGGCTTAGGCGCCACCTTAAAAATAGGGGACCTTTTTGCTATTTGTCTGAAATTTTGGGGACTTAGGCTGCAAATATAGATGGTCTTCTAGGTTTTTAAGTTAAAAAAGGGGAGCAGCATTGGGGATTTTTCTTCTTCATTTTCTTTTTTTCTCTCTCTTTTATTTTTCATTTTCCTTTATTTTCCTTTACATTTACTTGTAATTTTTGAGGAAAAACTAAGAGCATGAGGAGAATACATTCAAGGAGGTAGTGTGATTTTGAGAAAATAAAGTTCAAGCCTTTAACATCTTCAAAAATTCAACAAAAAGGGGGTTGTATCTTTAATCTCGTATTTTCTTCATTGTTATCTTCTATTTGCAATATATTGTTCCTCTTTATCAATGGTTTAACATGGGCTAAATATTTGTGTTTGGAGTTATGGTAATAGTTTAACTTACCTTTAATTAATTTTAATATTTGCTATTTAATGTTGAAATGATTATTTTCATATATGTATTTATTATCGTGTTGAATGCTTTCATTTATTTGGTTATTAAATCTAACTCAAATCACTATTGTATATTGTTCAGAGAAGATATTATATTTTAAACCAAATAGCAAATACCCTAGATTCTTGTAGGGAATAGAGATATACGCTTAACCCTAGATGACCCATTGAATTATTGTCACAAAGATTTAATGCAATTATTTGGTTTTAATGGACATAGTGAAATATAGTAGGTTAAATCAATTAATTATGGTTAATTTCACCCGAGAGAGATAATTAACTAAAATTGAAAAATCGGATCTAACATTGTAAATGAGTAATTTGTTAATTGATTTGTAGAATTTTAGTTTATAAAGTTTGTGGAAAATCTTAGTTTGTAGAGTTTTAGTTTATTTTCCTTTATTTTCAAATCATAATTTTAATTGTATGTATTTCTTTTTATTCTTAGAATTAAATTAATTAAAGTTATGTAATCGAAAGTACATATTTTTCGAGTGATCGACAGTTCGGATTCAAAAAGTCCACTCATTACTTGAACGCGAGAAAATTAATTTTAGTGAAAAATTTGGCTATCAAACACCAGAAAAGTTGGAACTTGAAATCATGGGGGGGGGGGGGGGGTGAAAAATAAATTTTAGGAAAAAACTTGGCTATCAAACACCGAAAAAGTTGAAACTTTGAAATTTCCAAATTCCACGAAAAATAGAATTAATCAAACAAGCCCTTATATTTTAAGATAGAATTCTAAATCCAATAATGGATTACATATGACATACATTGATCTAAGGATATGCAATCAATAGCGCATCACATCACTACTTCATATATTCAACCATGCCAATCACATTTCCCTTTCGATCATGAAAGAAAAACCTGCACATCTAAATTAGTACGAAATATTTTTATTTATAAAATCAACTAGTTTGCATTCAATTTCAATTCTTTTGTTATTTGTTTTTGTTTGAAACTTAATGTAATCAATTTAAACTGCATATTGTAATATTAGTGAATTTATTATAGCCAAAAATAGTAAATCTGAAATAAAAACCAATATTCAAAAAAACCTAGATATGCCAAGGCAATAGGGTCAAGCATTTTCTTAAGCCTTACCCGCTTAAGCGTTTTTTTTTTTCAAAGATTATTAAATAAATAAAATAATACCTACATAAAAACTAGAATCGTTAATTTCTATAATTAGTTAATAATTCTTACAATTAAAAAATTTTCAAATTTTCAAAATATCAGGACATTTGAAAATCGAAAGCACAAATCCTTTTCTGAAGTAAAATGAGCCAAATAAATTGTCCACCCTCATTTAGTGTTTAAACCTACATTAGCCATTAGGCCCAAGAAATAGGTCTATGAAATAGCTCCAAAAAAGTTGGGGGGAAAAAAAAGTGTGTAACTTTCGACCCCTTAGCCTGCATTCTTTACAAAAATAAAATTGTGTCATAAATTTTATCAAATTATTTAGATTTACTTTACAAAAATGTCAAGAACGCAATAACTCATCACAAACTTGTGTCATAAATTTGCAACCGATTCAAGTGCACGTCATCCAAGTTAGAGACAAACTTTTTTTATCGTAAGCCTTTCCATTAGAAAATTTGTGTCATTAATGATCTACGACAGCAGAAATTAAAATGTCACTCACAACTGTATTTCTTGGCCTATGTTTGACTCATTTTAAAAATATTCAAAACATTTTTATATATCCATATATTTAAAAAAATCTACTACTCATTTTCAAAATACTAGAGACCACAAAGAGAGATAGATTTGGAAAAGTTGCCCTATGATTCGGCCACTTTCATTATATTTATTGTGTCCATCCATCTATACATGGTAAGATAATACATACAGCTAATAATAATAACCGAGTCCTATATTGTGTAAACTCCTAAATTTATATACGTTAACATCCCCCTCAAATTGATGCGGGTAAGTCAACTAGCAACAATTTGCCAGCAAGAAATTGATGCCGCTATCGAATCATAGGTTTGGTGAAGATATCAGCCACTTGGAGATCAGAAGAGATATCACCCGACTTTTCAAAGTTTCTCGAATAGAATGACAATCAACTTCAATGTGTTTGGTGCGTTCATGAAAAACAGGATCGGTGGCAATTTGAATAGCACTAGTGTTATCAGCATGAAGAGGGGTAGAAGTAGTATGTGGAAATCCAAGCTCTTCAAGAAGACCACATAGCCATACAATTTCAAAACAAGCAGTAAACATGGCACGATACTCAGCCTCAGTGGAGGATTTAGAAACACGATTTTGTTTATTACATTTCCAAGAAATTAAGGCATCACCAAAAAATATACACCAACCTGTAATAGATCGACATGTATCTGGACATGCAACCCAATCCGCATCACTATAAGCAACAAGTTGAAGAGATGAGCCAGTAAGAAAGAACAACCCTCGAGTAAGTGAACCTCGAAGATAGCGAATGATGCGGTGAATTGCCGCAAGATAGAGATGCCGAGGTGAAGACATGAACTGACTCACCAGATGAACAGTATAGGAGATATCAGGTCGAGTAGTGGTCAAGTAGATAAGACTCCCAACCAAGCATCAATAGAAAATAGGATCATTCAAAAGGTCCCCTTCATCTTTCCTATATTTGACATTTACCTCCATAGGAGTATCAACAGAAGAAGTGTCCTCCAAACCAGCCAAAGTCATAAGATCTTGAATATACTTATGCTAGTTCATGGAAACACCATGGGCTCGATGATGAACTTCCAATACTAAAAAGCATGTGAGCTGGCCAAGATCTTTCATATGGAAAGTTGTATGTAACATCTGTTGAAGCTTAGTAATTAAACCACAGTCAGTGCCAGTAATGTTAATATCATCCACATAAACCAAGAGAATAATTACACGAGATGTAGATGTGTGGAAGAAGAGAGAAGAATCATATTGGCTCTGTGTAAAATAGAAGGATAGAAGTGTATTACGAAACTTCTCAAACCAAGCACGGGGCACTTGCTTGAGCCCATACAGAGAACACATTAGCTAACAGACATCACGAGGAGAAGAAGTAGTCATACTAGAGGGAAGCTTCATGTAAATCTCAACCAAGCCAAGGATTCAAGTCATAACCCTAGCATCCTTAATTTTCCACTTAGACAAAGCCTTATCACCTTGAGGTGCGGGAGCACTCCCATCAATATGACCTTACAATTCTTTTCCTTCGACGAATAATTGAAATTGGAACTCCCATAGTGAATATTTTTACCCGTGAAGTGCACACCAAGAAAATTAGATTTATTGGTTGACATCATGCACAAATATGATAAATTACAGCCCAAAAATTAATATGCAACCCGGTAAAAAAATAGCCAAATATCGAAGCCCAAATTTAATCAATTATCTCACCAATTTAATAGCCCAAGTGAAGTAATGTCCCAAATAAATTATTATAGGCTCAAGAGGAATAAAACCTCTGAAAATGCAGCCGAAATCTTCCTTCTCTCAGAACGTAGCTCTCTCTGCAACCTGCTCACGATGTCCCCGACAAAACTGAGGAACAAAGCTGTCGAAAAATCAACCCGACCAGATCTGCTACTTATCTCCACACCAAATCATGCAACACCTCACAAAAATAACAGATTTACTCGCCAATATTTCACCTTCGGCACCGAAGATGAAACAAACTAGACATAGAATTTTGAACCGAACAATTTCGGCCACCGCAGAAGATCACATCTGATCTTCAACTACGAAGAAGTGACACAGGTAATTGTCGTCCACCACAAAAGTGCTGACCCAACCTTTTGCACCATCGAGATCAACCCCACAATTTTGAAAACTCTAATTCACAAGCTCAGATAGCATGTCAAAATACTAGAGAGAGAGAGAGAGAGAGAGATTTGGAAAAGTTGCCCTCCGATTCTGCCACTTTTATTATATATATTGTGTCATCTATCTATACGGGGTAAGATAATATATACAGCTAATAATAATAATCAAGTCCTAAATTGTATAAACTCCTAAATTTATATGCGCTACCACTTATTTCTATTTATTTATAATTTAAATTGTTCATAAACACTTATTGAATATGCTTTTAAAAGTCAGCATTCAGTAGAATTTGAGAATCAGTTTTGAATATGATTAAGTTCCCAAAATTGTTCCCAGCTTATGTAGCTGAAATTTTGTGGGGTCATCACCAAGGAAAGGTTGTGTTTTGATATAATGTAAGTTTGAGGTAAATTTCAATATCTCAATTTTTCGATAATCAGTGCTTATTTTCAATTAAGAATGCTACTTCACATTGCAGTGACATTTATCTGTTCCCTTTCTTAACATAAAAAATGATAAATTGTATCGCTGACAAGCAGTCACAGCAACTTAATGAAACACAACAAGGTCTTTACTTTAAAAACAAGTCTTACAAAGAAATAAACATTGAAGAGCCATGGTTTGCAACTGAACTTAGATCACACAAATCAAATTAATATATGAATTCACAACTATTCGAGCCTAAAGAGTTCACATTATGTCCTTGAGACAATTTCTGTCTCCCATCATTCTTATGGAAGCAATACCAAAATCACGTAGAAACCAAATAAATTTTTCCTTGTATTATGGAAAGTTGACATGAACGTTGGTACGGAAATTTTACACAAATTAGAAGCGAGATCAAAGTTTGATTGTGTAAAAATGGCTTTATGAAATGATGTTTAACTTTTAAAAGAGAAGGATATTATTGTGTGAAAATTCATAAAACTTAAAAGGATACACCAATTAGAAGAAAGTATGCAACTCTTTTGTCACAAGTCTTTTAAATCGTAACACAACATTGACAAAGGTCTCTACATTAACAATCATATTCTGATATTCATTTATTCCAATTAAAGGATACAACCATAAAAGAAACATTTTAAATTTAAAGACACAACTGGACAATTTCTTTAGTCAAAGTCTATGTTTTCCAACAAGAACAAACGGATTATAGGTTCAAGAGTAACACGTATCTAGCTACATGTTCGATTGGACCGTGCACTCCTCGAAATTTCTGCAACATTGTATTCTTCCGGAAAAATAAATGCCCAAGTTCCTGAAACCACAATACCGGGAATCAAAATTCACAAGAATAAAAGATTCAAAAATATTTTGACATCATTCTGAGGTAGGGAAAATGAAGAACAGATGAGACAAGTAAAATACAAAAAAAAATGTTTGGTCTGTATTATTCAGTTTCTGGTACAATACATACACTGAAGCTCACAGAAGAAAATAACTCCTCTATTAGTTGACATGTAAGCCTACATAGCAGAAAACCTGAAAAGCGTTTTGATTATATGATTCGACAAATAACTTTCAGTATTGTATTTATCTATGAATATTGCAGTCAAAAAATGAAACATAAGCACAATATGTTTGCTTTGAACAATCTTCAGATTTTGTTTTCCAGAATGAGAGTGGAGACAGATAAGGGAGATCAGACAGAAAATATTGTTATTATCCTAAATACGAAATAGAAGAGGAAAAATATAGATTGCGAGAAACTGATGGACTGATGGTTAAGAAACTACCTGATCCTGATTTTTTTCAACTTCAATCCATATATGATATAGCTAATTGTCATTATCATATGTGACTGAAGAAACTCGTTCCTTTAATCCATGAGGTAGATTTCGCAATTTCCTGCAGTTTTTAACTGCTAAAATGGAAAGCATAGGCATGGATTTTTTCTGCACCTCCCATATCTCCAAGGAATGCAAAGTCAAAAGTTCCAAACGTTTGAGTTTCGTGAAACTAGATTTAACACATCTCATTTTCGTTCCGACAAATGCATCGTCTTGCAATACTAGTACCTGCAATTCCGGGAGCTTGTCCAAAATTTTCATAGGGTCTTCCGTAAGTTGAGAGCCTATCAAGACCATCTCAGTCAGGCTTGAAGTGATTTCATTGTGTGGTGGTATCTGTCCAAGATGCCCATCTATATGCAGGGTATGAAGAATCTGCCAAAGGAGTAGTTTTCTAAAAACTGAATGCCTTTCTTCGGTATAGCAGTCAAAGTTTCTGACCTTAATGGAGACACTTGTATTCTCTGAAGTCATGTCCATGAGACGGACAATCTCCTTAAGAAATTTACCATTTTCCTCCAAATCCCCAAAAATCCCTTCAACAGACGTAGACAGGTGTCGTAGCCTCATCATTTTAACAAGATCAGCAACATTACACACCCCAGGGTCAAAGTTCTCAAGTATCTCAAGTTCTTTCAAACTTCCCAAATACAGTTTATCGTTATTAGGCGTCTGAAACTCAAGCGGAAGATATAGATACACAAGTTTTACCATTTTCCTCAAGACATTTGGAATGATTACTTGACCTGAAACTCGTAGATCAAGAATTTCCAAGAATGACAATTTACCTATTGATGATGGCAACACCCTCAGAATACATCCTTTGAAACTCAGATACCTAAGGTAGATTGGCCATGTCATTTCGCTAGGTAGACCTCTCTCTTGAAAGTCAACCCGTTCAAAAGTTAGAACCCACAGCATTCTGTACCTCTTCAGATTAGACATTCTTCGAGGCCATTCCAACTTCATCTGAAGATCACACAGGTTCAAGATTAATAGAGACCTAAGATGGTTAACCTTTTCTTTTCTTAACTGATCAACAGAAGATCTATCATCTTCGTTGCCTAAATGTAAAGCCATTCTGTAAAGATTTCTAGTCGATGAGAAGGAATCGGAACTTCTCTTATCTAGAACCTTAAAGGAATATTCTTTGCCCCGCAGTAAGCATTGTTCTTGCATGTTGTCATGAATACAACAAGACTAGTATTTTCTCAAAGATGAAGTTTCTTCTTTTTCGACCTCAACCATTTTTCTCTGTACCAGATCGCTCAGATATCTTTCTGCTAAATCCATCATAGTTTCATTATTTTGATAATCATCTCGTGATATCATGCCTTCAGCCATCCATTGAAGATACAAATGCTCCACTTCTATCTTCGAACCCTTTGGAAACAAGCCCAAATAAAGAAAACAAGGTTTCAAGTGATATGGTAAATCATAAAAAATTAAAGCCGGAATCGATTTTTGCAATNTGGTAAATCATAAAAAATTAAAGCCGGAATCGATTTTTGCAATACGATTTGTTCAACTGGTAGGTCTCTATCGATTAATAACTTGATATCTTGAAGCACCGTCTCCCATTCAGTTGATGTACGCTTTGCAGCTAAAACTTCTCTGACTGCAACTATAGCTGATGGCAAGCCCGAGCACAAATTCAATACTTTGTGCATTATACCTTTCTTCAACGAATCATCTTCTACATATGTTATAAATAAATTGTTAAGAAAATCCTAAATATATAATTCGGTAATTATGAAATAATCATCCATCATATTGCCTGCATCAGCTCTTAATATACGATAAAGATCAGCAATAAACAAAATTCTATCTTTAAGAGAAGCAACTGACTCTACGAAGAGGATAAAAATGATAAAGTGGATATATCTTAATATCAACATTACATATATTGACTCCAGCCACGATTGAGCATTCATGTTGCTTATTTGCTGTCATATAGACAGTTTTGATGTATCTTTATTTGATTTAATTATTTTTCGACTTTACTTCAAAAAAATTCTCTAAGTGGTAGTATTAGACAAAATTGTCAATATATATTTTATTTCTCCAAATTTAAGATAAGAAATCAGACTAATTCTTAATTAGCTTATCGTGTCAATAAAGAATTGCTCGCCAAAAACTGTTCGGTAGCCACAAAAGGCGAAGGAAAATTGTTGAATTATATTATCAGGCATACAAAACACAAAAATAAGGGTTCTGAACTCTTTCGAAGGTTTTGGGAAAAAGTTACATTGGGAAATTGAGTTTTTTGTGAACACTTTTTGGTATGCACAGGAGAGTGAAATTTCAAGACTTCTAAGACTGGAAACTTTGATTAATAATCGAACTGGCAAGAAATTAAGAGTATAAAAACTGGGCTGACATATCTGATAACGTATTTTATACACTTATTCAGACTTAAAAATATAGACATTTGATAGTTCTTTTAATTAATTATGGCTTAGTTTATTGTGTATTTCATTTATTAGGCGAAACTCAATGATTGGAAGCAAAATTGAAAGAAAGAATAGAAAAATGACGAAATCCAAAGCATGGGGACTAAGTTGCACACTTTCAATAATTGATTCGGATTTAAGATCGACAATTGGAGAATGCATGCGGTCCAGTTGAATGTAATTAGAAGTTAAAGGATCCAAATGCAAGAAGAATGGACTCAATCCGAACAGAGGATAGAAATCAAGGACTGAATTGCACATTGCTGAAAAAAATCACTGGCGCATGCGGGAACTTGGCTGGCATGCCCGCACTAGCCGTTTGAAAAACCCCCGAGAGAAAGCCATGTCTATGCACGGGCATGCCGTGTGAAAATTGAGTGACGGAGGACCCAACATGCAAATTACCTGTTTGTGTTAGAATTTTTATTCCATTCAATTTTGGTCACGATTTCAACCCTATTTTAGACTTCTATAAATATGGAACAGCAGAATACATGAAAAGGAACCTCTTCTACACCATTAATCATCTATTATCATCATCAAATAAAGGCCAATTCCATTGTTCTTTTCTGAATTTAAAGGGCAATTGCAACTTTTCAAGAAATTAGAGATCAAACCTTTGAATTTTTGGGGAAACAACAAGAGGAATAATTGAAGATTCATCAAGATACAATTGGAGAAATTCAAGAACATCAAGATTATTTTCATCTTCACCTTCATGAATACAAAAAAAATTCTTCCAATTAAACATGAATACTTGTAAATATGTAATGAGATGCTAGGGTTTCAATTACTAAGACATCTAT
>CAIGRF010240350.1:2843-13326 GCA_903798235.1 Fraxinus ornus
GGGGGGGGGGGGGGGGGGGGGGGGGGGGGGGGGGGGGGGGGGGGGGGGGGGGGGGGGGGGGGGGGGGGGGGGGGGGGGGGGGGGGGGGGGGGGGGGGTGTATGACTTCTCAATAGATGAGACAAAAGAGAGAGAGGCAGCCGAGAGTTTGAGAGTTGAGAGTGATATTCAACCATTGTTTTTCCTCTTCTTTGTGGCTTGAAAATCACCACCACCCTTTGGATCCTTTGTGGATTACAAAAGAGCAACTATAGTTGGTAGAAAGAGGCTATCGAAAGTGCAACGTTGTAGGTTGAGCCGAGGTCTCAAGTGGTGTTCGTTTGATGGTTTTTTTAGCCCGGTATCAAGATTTCTCTTGGATTTTAACGGCAAATGGTATCAAAGTATGTTGTGTTGAGAAATATGTAAAATAATGGGGCAAAAACCGATTGAAAGAAGGCTTAAACGAAGCTGAAAAAATAGGCAGAAAAAGGGAAGAAGTTGCCACATACATGTTGGAGAAACCAAGACCACCGGTGGACTCTGTAGGTGGAGACAATTTAGAATGGGCGGTGCGTGACTACCGGCTCCGGTGTGTGACACCACCCGCAATCACTCCCATCGACGAATAGAGGTACGTGCGGCAGAGTTGAGTGATGGTCAAAGCTCATCGAGCAAGGGACTTGTACGATGAGCTAAGCAGGGCTCGACTCGTCGAGCTCACGAGAGGCTCGTCAAAAAGTTGACCAAACATCGTTGGTAGCTTAAAAAAGTTTTAAAAAAATCGAACTCGTAAGCCGAGCCGAGCTCGTTGGTACATGGACCGAGTCGGCTCGGCTCGGTCCATTGCCATCACTATATCAGAGCAATTTAACTTTGTCGATCGTTTGTCTTCATTTAAACCAAAATTCTCTAATTTTCATACTAATTTTCAATTACACATTTACACAATAAAATATTTTATACATAAATTCGAAATTTTTTCTTATTTTTAAATCACACATTCTTCATAAAATCACTATTTAAATTATTTTTTTTAAAAAATAATGATCTCGTTTAGAATAATATAAAAAAAGTATCTTTGTCACCACAAAACACTGAAATTTTTTGCATGATTCAAATTATAATATTCACAAAGGCATAAACTTTTTCCCTTTCTCCCTATATTTTTTTCTCTTTTCCTTCAAATTTCCTGTCGTATGCACGCCCCTTTTTTCTTGATTTTTTTCCCCCTTCTTTCCTAGATGACAAACTCCCATTTGATTTCTTCATGTGTGTAGGACAAGCACGTACAACCAAAATAGGACAACTATTGTAGACACGTGTGTGTGGCTGTGTTCTTAGTAATGAGAACATCACGTCTATATTTGACCTTCATTTTTTAAATAAAAAAAAAAATGTTTTTTAAAAATTTATTTTCAATTACACGTTTTTTCATAAAATAATTTTGCACTCGAACTCAATTTTTTTTCTTATTTTTTAATCATACATATTCCAACAAAATACTATTCTAAAATAGATCTAAAAATGAAGCTCAAACAGGGTCACCATCAAATCGAATTACACAGTACGACCTAGTGAACAGAAGATTACAAATAACAACACGACACTCTCAGGAAAATTAGATTGAATCATGTTTGATGTACATAAATTTTTGTACAGAAGTTTTACAAATAACACATATGGTGGGGCCCGTGCAATTAATTTTTTTTTTTAATACATGTGGGGCCCGGCCCCCATGTGAGGGGCCTGTTAAGATCCTTCTGGCAAGGAAGGATAATTGAATCAGATTAGCTGGAAATGATAGGCTTTGCGAGTAACGGCCGACATGAAATTGCTTGTCTTTTTCATAAATGCAGTGAAAATGTCAATCAATACATAGCAAAAGAGGTTCCCGGTGTATTGTAGTCTTGAAATGTGCGAAGTACATCAATGGCTTCTACTTTTGTTACAAGATAAAACACTTTAATTCTTCATACTGCATTCTGAAACTTTCTGTGAATCTTGACAAACTATAACTATGATGCTTATAATTCACATTTTTATAAGGTTATTTTGATAGTTGGGTTGGAAGGACCCAACAATTATAACATATACATTTTAGTCCTTCCCCATAGATTATTCTTAATAGTATCATATTTTGAACCGTGTGACTTTTTCCACAAGTTTTGTGGTTGTGACCTAATATCTATTGTAACGGACGCCTGTGACCTGCGATAGACGTGTATGACTTGTGTCTCACGTTTGTTTCTGAAGTATGATCAATGTGTGTGACTTGTAAATGTCTATTACCTTATCATACATTTGCGATCGATTGTAATAGAAATATATGTTCAATTAGAAGAGTGTCGAACAATCACCATTGTTCGTGTGAATAGGCTTGCCTACAGTTTGAATGGCCACAAATGCTCTAGAAATAACATTCTTCTAAGTTCTATGCCACTTTAATTACACCAATTTCAAATTGTATATACATGAATATACATCAGATTGTAAGATGATAAACACCATGATATATATACAAATGTAATACTTCATATTTTCTATTCCAGATTAATTTTTGAGTAAAAAACACAAAATTGTATTTGTTGGAATTCTTGCATATTGATGTGCTGCTTTTGTAAGAGGAAAAATATGTTCTATGCTGAGAGATGATTGTTGTTTGCCTTTCAGCAATGTAAAATGGAACAAAATCTCCTTGAGGATGTATCATGAATTTGATGGGCTCAAATTACTATATAACAAAAATTGTATGAATTTCAAAATTAATTTTTATTTCCATATTATTCAATATCCGTTAGATAGAGAAACAAGAAGAAAACCAGAGCACAATTCAAATAAAATTTATTAGAAGCAGTTCTGAATTTTTTCAAATCAAACCAAACCACTTCAATTTCTAAACCGAACTAAACGAAAACACTTTTTCTGTTTAATTCTATTTAAAACCACGATCTAACAAACAAAAAAAATATATCAAACAAGTTAAATCCTAAATATTTGTTTAAAATTTCACATTAGAACATAAATATTAGTATCATTACAAATATTACAAACCAAATTTCTATACTTCTAATCATTACAATGCAACAACATGATAAAAATAATTTAGTTTTAACCTCTTACTTGATACTAATTGGTGCAACTATCCACAGCTCGTAAAGAAATCAAGAATTCAACCACTAGTAGGGAGTGAGAACTTAGAAACAATTGTGGATATTTAAGTAGCTAACATATCTTTAGCAATTAGGAAAACAATCTTGTACTTATTTTCATTCAATTTTCATCAAAGTAATATGTCAAAAGTCTTATTGGACAAATATTCATAACAGCCATTTAAGTAATCCACCAAATCATTTTACCAGTTAACTGTAAAATCTAGCAACTAAGTTAAAAAATAAAAAATTAAGTGAATATATAAAAAATAATGTCCAACTAAAAATATAAGGGAGTTCCGCACAAATCATAATAAAATAGCACAGTTACCAATAAAATATAGCAAATAGTTACCAAAAAATAATAAAAATTGGGTAAACGGACTTGAAAATTTAGTCGAAATTCGAGAAAATTATATTTGAAGGAAAAAAATGACGAGTTAGAATTAAAATCTAGATAATTATCTACTCAATTGTGATGGGTTATGTTTAGTTTTACTTGTGCTCGATAAAATATAAATTAATTTATTTTAATTTTTTTAAACGGTTCAGCGGTTTGAAATTGTTTGCAAAAATGAAAACCTGAACCAAATCACTTTGAAGCAGCTTGGTTCGATTCAAAATAAAAATATTGACGGATCCATGTGAATCCAAACCAACCGTTTGAAAAATGTGATTTCATTCGATTTTTCGCTTTGACGATTGCATTAGTCAGCCCTAACACATATGACACACAAACATACTGTGTACCTAATCAATAATCTCCTTGCACAAAATTGTTTTGGAGCAGGTTTTGAGAGAGGAGACATTAATGGTGTCACGGCTAGCGCTTCTTGCTTTACTGTTGCTAATATTGATTATCACGCCGGAGGCAACAACTAGTGAGCGATACAGATTTGAGTCCAAGGGAGCCTCATAAGTAGCAGCAAAAATCGAAAAAGAAAAGAAAGTGTCAAAGAGAAGGTAACTGTTGCTTGATTCTCATGTTTTTGTATGACATTTAGAAATTACTCGCGTTTAATTTTGTTACTTTTTTTGTCATAATATTACTGTGCCCCCATACTTTCATTAGTTTTTGCAGTTCTTGAAAAGCATGACATCAAATCACATACTACAGTGTCTTCTACATTCTACGTTTCCTTGTGAACGAAATATGAAATTTGTCGACCTCAATTTTTATAATTGGTTAATCTACTTGAAACAAGTTATTTCTCTATAATGAGAATTCATGCCTCGATCCTTCAATATTTTAACTATCAAAACCAAGTTCTTATTGTCCTCTTAAATACTAGCTGTATTACATTAGATTGCAGTGATTTTGACAAGCAAGTGGCAATGTCCCTACAACACAAAACCTAGTGATTACAAAATTACAAATAACGACGTGGAAACACATCACAAATAGCTGGAAAATGGATTTAGATATATGATTGTTTGTCTTTATCGATCCTCTTCATGATTAGCAGTCCTTGCACTATAAATACGTTTAAAAGTGCAGAGAATTACCAATTCACATTCACAGCAAACAAGTTCACAGTATACTTGAATTGTGGGAAGTTCATCAATGGCTTCGACTTTCGTTAGTAGGTATAATTCTTTAATTGTTCATATATCTGCTTTCTGAAAAAAAGAAAAAAAAAATGATTGTAACCATCTGCGTGCATTTGATCGTCAATATTTTCCATGAAAAATGAGTTTTTTCCACGTACTTTCTTACTTTTTTTTCACGGGAAATGTTTTTCTACTTTTGGTCAGTGACCATATTTTCCTTGAAAACAAGGAAAATATTTTCTTTAGAGGAAATAAAATTTTTTTTTTTTCAGGTAATTCACTCTCTCTCTCTCATCTGTCTACCAATAAAAAATGGATAAGTATAATATTTTCTTGATTACACATTTAATTAATAATTTTCATACAAATAATTTCTAGGCAATTAAATTACTTAGAATTTATTTTCTTTCGATACAAATTCTATGTTCACAATCAAACGCATCCTTATTCAATTCTCGAGGCATTTAATTCTAAACAAATTGAACTTTTTTCTCAAAGTACAAGGGCAGATTATTTAGATAGTTTTGTCGGCATTTGTCACACAAGTATGTTGTGAATATTGTGCTAACAAAATATATGAACCTAGGCTTCAAGGCAAGGTAGCACTAATCACCGGTGCTGCTAATGGAATCGGCGAGTCTACAGCCAGACTGTTCACCAAACATGGAGCTAAAGTTATGATTGCAGACATCAATGATGAATTGGGAGAGAAGGTATGCAAGGAATTGGGACAATCATCAGCCTCTTTTGTCCACTGTGATATAACTAATGAATCCGATGTAGAAACTGCAGTTAACACAGCAGTTGCCAAATTCGGGAAATTAGATATACTGCACAATAATGCTGGTATAGGAGGGAAAGCAAATCCAAGCATTCTTGAAATCGAAAAATCAGAGTTCGAAAAGATTATTAATGTAAACCTCGTTGGTGCATTCTTGGGTGCTAAACACGCTGCCCGCGTAATGATCCCAAATCGCAGTGGGAACATTATCACAACAGCTAGTACTTGTTCGAAAATAGGCGGTGGTTCTTCACACAATTATGTAAGTTCAAAACATGGGGTGGTAGGACTGACAAAGAACATGGCTGTGGAGCTTGGAAAGTATGGCATTCGCGTAAACTGCGTGTCACCACACGTAGTTCCTACTCGTCAATCAAAGGAATTCTACAAAATGGATGATAAGGAATTCGGTAATGTATATTCCATCCTCAAAGGTGCTTTTCTTAAGCCAGAGGATGTGGCTGACGCTGTTGTCTTCTTGGCAAGTGATGAGTCAAAGTTTGTGAATGGACACAACCTTTTTGTTGATGGAGGCATTTCAATTGCGAATTCCAAGTTTTGCATGTTTGAGTAATCTCTGTAAAATATTTCCTAGATATGTTATTCCCTGCTAAGTTCTCATGTTTAATCAACCTATGTCTCCTGTTTCTCTTAACTTAAATAAATATTGATTTTATTACAAGGCAATTAAAGAAAGCCCACTATATTTTCCAATATTTTAGATAATGTCCTCTAGTAAATGGTAGTTGTTATCATTAATACACATGGATCGGCAGATTCAAATTCAATTTAGCTTTTCAATTGGCATGTTGGTCTTCTTATTCTATTCATTATTTATAAAACGTCTAAACTGCTACTATCCTTATTGCCTAGAAATTTAAATCGTTTTTTTTCATTCTAACGTTGTTGTATTTCGTGACATTGGTGGACAGTGAAACAGCCCAAATTGCCCACATGTGACCAACGCGTTTGTCACACAATATAGTGCTAAACACTAAACACTGTATTGCTTTAGATTGTAGTGATTTTGACGTCTATGATAATTCTTAAATTGCATTAAAAATTGTTAGTAACAATGATGATGTTAATGTACTAAAACGTATTAGTTTTTTAATTACACAGAAGACAGTGAAACTTGATGCCTTCTCCCTTTGCTATAGATGTAAACCAAAGGCACATAACTTTATAAATAAGATGAATAAGTACATATTTCAATTGGACAATAATAAATTACCTTAGCCTTTTTATTTCACATTCTTTAGCGTGGATCTCTTAGATGTGATGCTTAAATTCAAGTCGAGTACATATTTAGGAATATGATCATTTTCTTCTAAAATAGAGGATACGAAAAATACAGCTAAACAACTCCAAATTTTGGACGATGGTACATGTATATGTCTTTCAAACTTCTTCTCTTTTTTTTTTTTTTCAAAATTTATATATTAGAAATTAGCCTCTATTTGACCAAATTTATAAATTACTTATAAATGGTTAACCTACATTTTCAATCACGCATTCCAACGGATCCACAAGTATTATTGACTTAGAATAATCACTACTAAAAAATAAAAATAGCTTTTCACCAACGGAAAATTACCTACGGATCAGATCCGTTGGTAATTAGAAACGAATTATCCGTTGGTAAAAGTAATCCACTTTTAACTACGATATTCAGTAACAGAATTTTCGTTGGTAACGGTGATATCTCTTTACCAACGGATATTCCTTACCTCATATAGTCGTTTAACATTTGGATATTTCACCTACAGATATTTTTGTAGGTGACGTACCAATAGTCACCAACGGACTACATCCGTTGATAATCAGAAATGGATTATCCGTTGGTAAAAGTAATCCACTTTTAACTACGATATTCAGTAACGAAATTTTCGTTGGTAACGATGATATCTCTTTACCAACGGATATTTCGTACAGATGATATCTCTTTATCAACGGATATTTCGTACCTCATGTAGTCGTTTAACATTTGGATTTTTCACCAACGGATATTTTCGTAGGTGACGTACCAATAGTCACCAACGGACTACATTCGTTGATAATCAGAAACGAATTATCCGTTGGTAAAAGTAATTCACTTTTAACTACGATATTCAGCAACGGAATTTTCGTTGGTAACGGTGATATCTCTTTACCAATGAATATTCTGTATCTCATATAGTCGTTTAACATTTGGATATATTTCCGTAGGTGAAGTTGATAATTAGAAACGGATTATCCATTGGTAAAAGTAAATCACTTTTAACTACAGTAATTTGCTACGGAATTTCAGTTGGTAACGGCAAAATCTTGTTACCAACATATATTCTTACTTATATCCATTTGTTACTTAATTTCCTCAGAGTAATTGCTGCGACTTGGCCCTAGTTCTTGCTCTCCGACTCTTCCTTCCCCCACCCCATTGTTAGGGCGAGCCACGAAACATCTGTTGCTGATATTAGGTAAATCAATTGAAAATGATAAAGTTGAACTAATCAAAGGTAATGGTTAATCGCTCAAGGATTAATGTATATAATGCTATTTCATTTAACGTTTTAATTTTTTGACAATGAAGTAATTTAATTACGAAAAAAAAAAGATCAATCTAGTCACATGCAAGAAATACATAGACGAAGCAGTTTACGTACCGGCAACACAATATCCTTTCTTTGGGAATTCCATCTTTAAAATGAAAGCATGTAATATATATTTCTTGTAGTTTGTACTACTATTATATTATTTCGAATAAATATGATATCTTAATTGTAAGTTGTCATGTTTAAATATTATAACACAAGAAAAAAAAATACTAAAACAAGGTTTTATTATAACTATTTTTTGATAATGAGACCTTTCACCGAAGATGTTTACGTATAGCATCTTAATAGAATAATTAACTTATAATCAAGTACATATTCTTGAATCAATTTATACAGTCTTCGGCAATATACACGAATTTGATTATCATGGCTTTGATTTAATAATTATACTAATTAAAACATATTCAATTTCAATAAAAAATTTTTCATAAATAACTACATATTTTTTATGACAACAAATTTATGACTAGAAACGACAATAGATCGAGGCTAACATGTGACTGTCCTTCCCATTTCTCACCTCGTCAAAATTTTACGAAAGGCAAAACAGGGGTATTGGGATGGATTAGAGAAATTTGAGGCGAGGACAGTGACGGGACGAATGACGACGAATTATTTTGTTATTGATGTAGATCGAATCTACAAAAGCACTAAGAAACGGATTGCACCTTAAGAAAACAAATGTCTTTTCTTATTTCATGAATAACCAAAAATTCTACAAGACGTTTTAGAGTCTTAAATACTAAGAGAACGGATAATCTATTGGGTCAACAGTCCCTTAATGGGTTGGGCTACAAAACAAAATAAATAAATAATGAACTAAGAAACATTAAGTGGGTGTTTAGCCCCCATTTTTTAGGAAGAATTAGTTTTTGAATAGTGATTGATGGGAGAATGTGTGGTGAAAAAGTGATGAAAAGTTTTAAATTTTTGTGTAATATTATTTTATTTGGAGAATATGTGGTTGAAAATGAGTACCGTAGAAAAATGAATGGGAAAAAATGAGAAAGAATGGGGCTCAAACATGGGCTAAGTGCCGTTTTGACTTAGCAAACGAATTCAAACGCCTAAAATCCCTCATACGGACACCATATACAAAAGTTATGACATTTTCTTCGAACGCCAAATTATTAAAATTTAAAGTTCGTACCAATTTTTATTTCACTATTAAGAATTTAAAATAAACATTGAAAAATATAGTAAATAATTTTTTTTTTATAATTTTCTAAATTAAAAAAGATAAACAAAATAGAAGAAGTTATTAATTTACAATATTACCAATAGATTTCCACTTCTCTTCTAATTTTCTTTAGCCTCCATCCAAAACACGTTTAGAAAACCCTCTATCAAAACCCTTCTCTCTCAAAATTGCGAAATACCTCTCCAGAATCCGATTGATCTGACTGTTTTTCTCTCAATATCACCGGTAGATCCCATCTACTTCTACGTAGGTAATATTCTTGGCGAGTTTTTTCTCAGATCTTTCCCTGTCTCATATTATTCTCATCTTTAATTATTTCGCTGGATTCACAATAAGTGATATCAGAGCTTAAGGTTTTCCGTCGAGTTCTTGGGAGGTCCAAACTGGTTAGTAAAGCGAGGTCTAAACAAGGTCAATTGTTTTAGGGATGATAACTATGAAATTCGAGATTTCGATTTTGGATCACAATAGTAGATTCTCATTGTGGCAAATCAAGATGCAAGCGGTTCTTAATCAATTAGATCTTGATGATGCTTTATTGGGGATAGATAAAATGTCTGCAACAATGACTGTGGAGGAGAAGCAATGCAAAGATCGAGAAGCTTTATCACATATACATCTTCATATTTCTAATCAAATTCTTCACGACGTGGTAAATGAAAAAAGTGACGTTGGGTTGTGGTTAAAATTGGAGCAATTTTGTTTGACAAAGAGCTTGACAAGTGGGTTACACTTGAACCAGTGCTTTCTATTGATGTTCAAGGAAATCGTCGCTGATTTAAAAACCATGGAAGTCAAATAAGATGAAAAGGATTTAGGGATGATATTGTTATTTTTGTTGCTACCTTCATATATGGCTTTTAGAAATACATTTCTCTATAGTCGGGATACTCTTATTATTGACAGGGTATATGATGTGCATTATTCTAAGGTGAAGATGAAGCATCCGATCGTCGTTTCTCAAACCCAAGCAGAGAGTCTTATTATTCGTGAGAGAAAGACGGGTGGTCATGAAAGGATCAGAGTCAAGGATAGCAACAATAATAAAGTCTGTTGGTATTACAACAACAAGGGACATATGAAGGGGGGTTGATGTAGGGATGACAAAAAAGCTCGGCGGCTCCGATGGCTCGAGCCGGGCCCGGCTCGGGTTCGGTTCCACTGAGCCTCATTTTGCGGAGCCGGGCCGGCCCCCCCAAAAAAAAAAAAAAAAAAAAAATCAC
>CAIGRF010240350.1:13555-28125 GCA_903798235.1 Fraxinus ornus
ATTTCATTTATCTAAGTGCCAAAATATTTAAAGTAAGCATTTTTTCATTTACGCACGTTTATTCTTCTATATTAACTATTAAGTGAAATTATTAGTGATCTATATTGCTTGATTACATTTAAAAATTGAGCTAATTTCACCAATGGGCAATGACCACTAAAATTTGTAAGAAATTTCAAATCGGTTATTAAAAAGGATTTCTCACTTTGTTATAATGGAGAGTCACTCATTTAGTCATTTATAAATCTAATATGTTATCCGACATTAGGCTATAAGGTGCCACCAAAAAAAGGGCTCGGCTTGGCTCGGCTCGGCCGGCTCTGGGCCAAAAAAGTTCAGGCTCGGCTAGAGCTTTTTTTTCGGCTCGGCTTGGCTCGTTGATATAGCTAGGCAGATGTGAGTGGCAGAACAAGTTTGCTATTGTAGATCAGAAGGAAGGAACAACAAATTTTTTGTGGTAATGTAAATCTTGCAGAAAAAGTCAATAATAGAGATATTTTGGCAATTACTGATGGTGACTTCAAACATGACAATGATTAATTAGAATATTAATTCGGATTGCATTTTTTTATAAGTGTTCAAACCGGGATTGGTTGTCTTCATATGAAACAGTTACAAAGGATTTCGTGATGATGTGAAATAATGAGCCTTGTAAAATAGTTGGGATTTGTAATGTCAAAATCAAAATGTTTGATGGGATGGTTAGAACATTTGGTCAGGTTCGACATGTTCCAGGTATAAACAAGAATTTAATCTTTTTTAATATTCTTGATTCAAAAGGGTACAGGTATACCAGTAGAGGTGGAGTTCTAAAAGTTAGTAAGGGTGTACGGGTTGTGTTAAGGGGGCGAAAAAAGTCCCAATTATATGTGTTAGAAGGTTCGGCAATCACCATGGATGTAGTTGCAGCTTATGGTTCAATACGCAAAAACTTGGGTAGAGTTGATTGTGATTGGATTGTTCATGGTGATTAGAACAATAATATTGGATAACCTTCCTGTAGCTCATGTGGAACTAGTTGTGATCTTGTCAATCATGGTGTTCGTGGTGATTCGAGCAGGTTTGGTGACTTGGCTGGAGCTGGAAGTGAATGGGATGATTCAAACAAAGTTGGCGCGCAAGATAGTTCTACTGGTAAGCAGGACTTGGATTTATTTCACAATTGTTGAGTATGCTTGACAGGGCATGATGGAAGAGTTGTAGAATGACTTAAGAGTGAAGACTTCATTTGTGTTAAGGTGGAATTTGTTATGTTTGTGACTCAAATTTCATGTAATTTGGAAGTTCGATTTATAGAAGAAGCCTATAAATTTTTGACTTAGAAGTCCAGATTGATAAAAAAAAAAAAATCAAATATTATCATGAATTAAAACTTTGATTGGGATAAAGACTTTGAGATCAATGAATAAGTGTTTTGAAAGGACAAGAACGGAATTGAGGGTGCCAGGGCGTCGAGCGTAAAGGAGCAAAATAGGGGATGGGCGCCGCACTGCCACTGGCGAGTTTGGAAGAGGATTCCTACTTGATTTTGACCCCAATTCTAGTGCTCTACTTCATTTATAACTCCAAGATTGGGTTCCTATATATATTTCACAAGGCGTAGACTTTTCATAAACTCAAGCTTGGAGTAAACATACACATATACAATTTTTTGGTCATTCTTTGTATTCCACTTCCTTTTGTGACATTGGACGAAGATTGCAATGTACAAATTAAGTTTTTTAACCCTACCTTTATCAATTTGTTTCTCTTGATGCTTTGAATTAGTGAATATGTACTCTAATTTTTCTTGGAACAAGATGAAGGTGTCGGCTACCAAAGCAATTTGAAGGCCAAATCTTTCAATGAAGGTGTATAAACACCATGATTAGTCACCAAGAATTGGTTCTTCAAACTTGGTGCTTCTAAAGCTTTATTACAAGCTTTGGCCTTCAATCTACTTCTGCAGTTGACATCTTCATCTTTCTGCGAGAGAAATTGAAGTACATATTCAACTATTCAAAACACGCAATATCTGTAGAGGTGTCAATGGGCCGAGCCGACTAGGCCCTTAAAGCCACGAGCTCGGCTCGGCGCGGCTCGTGGCTCGTGGAGNCGGCTCGTGGCTCGTGGAGAAACGAGCCACGAGCTCACGAGCTGAGCCGGCTCGTGGCTCGTTTGCTCATGGGCGAGCTCGGCTCGTGGATCGTCAATTTTATTTTATTTTTTTATTTTTTTATTTTTTTGCTTTTCTTAGTTTTTTTTTTAAAGGTTTTTAACGAACCCACAAGCTCGGCTCGTCTACGAATGGGTCCGCTCGGCTCGTGCTCGTGCTCGTCTTTTGACGAGCCCGAGCGGCCCGTGGATCGCTACAGTACGAGCCGAACGGGCGAGCCGACGAGCTACTCGGCTCGATTGCCACCTCTTTATATCTGATTTTATTTTAAAAATGAATGATAAGGTTTTTTACACTAGTGACAGGATCACTTTAAAAACACGCTGTAAGTTGTTTTTGGTGGAAACTGCCTTTTTGGGATGAAGGAAATAATATCACACTTTTAGATGACTATAGTTTTTCGTGTTAATGGAGTTGAAGGCATTGTAATTTTATCTTGTTTACTATATGGACATACATTCAATTTTACTATGGATGGACAAAATATTCAAAGCAATTGAACTAGAATTGGGATTGACCGTTTTGGAAATTAGGGCATCTGAGATCGAATTTTTCATCGTTGATGCCACTTTTTCTGTAACATGTGAAATGTGAAATAAATTATTGTATTCATGTATTAGAGTCGCTCCGAATCAATAAAATGTGAGATAATTGTATGAGAATTGAGATTAGTAAGAGAGAGTGGAAGAGACGGAAACATTTGAGTGGGGGAAGTTAATTTTTAATAGAGTTTAGGGTTTATGGTGTAAAAGCCGAATGCACAAAGCAAAATGTTTTACTTGATAGTAGCAAAGGTACCACGTACTTACATTGTCACCTTAATTTGTGGAGCATAATAGATCAAATTTTGCTTGATCTATTTGAAACTTTTGCATTTTTGGTTAATTTTAGTTTTTGACAGTGAATGAATTCTCACTTCAATTTTAATTGGTCACAACAAGATGAGAGAATTTCAATTTTTCAATGTTAGTCACTTTGTTACCTCTAGTTACTAAATTTAATGTCTAAATGCTTCATGGGATTCTGCTACAAGTACAGGGGCCGGTTTTACCGGCCCCTGCTGGGTGAGACACATGGGGGGTGGGTGGGGCACAATTTTTTTTTTATATATACATTGGGGTGGGGTCGGCTACAGTGAGGGGCGGGAAGGCCCCTGTGAAAACCCCCCTGTACTTGGGGGCTTATTCCATGCTTCATGGATGTTTGTAAATATGCCAGCTGACTACTATGAATAGGAAGATGACAACATAAGACGAGGAATAAAACATTCCAGCATTCAAAGCCATGTACTGGAAGGGAAAGTAAAAACAAAGGAAATCTTGCTGTTGCTACAGACGCTAAAGGGTGAGTTTGGTTTACTGTTTTCAAACTATTTTCAGTTTTCAATTTTGCAAAATACTGAAAAGGTATTGATCTTGTATTTATAAAAAAGCATTTTTGAAAACATTAAACTTATAATATAAAACTTAAAACGTATTTTTGACGTTTTTAGTTAAAATTGTGAAAACACTCAAAACATGGAAAATAAACGTTTAAATAACAATTTTAAATTTTAAATTTTATAAATATATAAATATAAATTCTAATGAATAAAATTTTTAATTTTAAAAAAAATCAAAAATAAAATTGATAACTTTTACACTAAAAGAACAAAAATTCTGAAAAAAATAAAAATAAATTCTAGAATATATATATTAAAAAATATTAAATTCTGAAAAAATGAAATAATTAAATTTTTAGAAAAAATAAAAATCATAAAAAAATAGTTCGAACTCTTAATAATTATTTACATAAAAATTCTAAAAAGTAATTAAATTAACAAAAATAAAAATATACTCACTTCACATCACTAATCTTTATTTTTATTTCATATATTTTGAACCCAATTATTACATATTTTTATTTTACTTCTATAATGAGAAAGAAATTTTAAGATTCCCCAACTCTGAAATATATATATTATTTGATAATATATTAACATAAAATTGTTATACTTTCATAGAATAATCAGATTTCATGAAATAAATTATTATAAAACAATTTTTTCAAAATTTCAAATCAAACGTGTTTTTTTGTTTTCTATTTCGAGAAATAATTTTTCAAAATGACAAAGCAAATGCAATTTTTGCAATCTTTAAAAAAAAACCTCTAAACTCAAAACTGGAAATGAATCGACAACTGAAAACTGAAACACAAACCAAATGAGTACTAAGTATTTTCGTGCAATGAAATTGGTCGCGGATATCATAAATGCCCCTAAAAAGGGTTGAAGTAAATCATTTTAAGGAAAAGCAAGACAACAAGAAAATCAGCCAATCTTTGAAGAGGAATGTGTGGCAATTGATGAAAAAGGTTGCATGCCTGATGATTGTCCAGAACGTTAACCAATGGAGGCGGAACAATATTTTCAGGACTTAATATTTGTCAACAGGAAAGAAGTGTGGCTCAGTGATTGAAAATAAAATGTTGACATGATGGAAAAGTTAAAACTTGTGTGCATTTGCTATCCTAATCTTACGGTTTTTGGTTCGAGAAAGAGGGGAAAATGAACTGAAAGTTTTGAACCAGGTTTTGTATTGGAAAGTATGAAGATGAGATTAAATTTCAAAAATGCCGAATCGTCGGAACTATTCCTTTGCTAGAAGCTTCACAGATTCTCACACGTGTGGGGCCCACGGAAATAAAAAATGAAAAAATAACCCACCCACCCTATGGTCTGAGTGTCTGGTAGGCTTCTGACAAATGAATAATTATGTAAGTGTAGCATCATTCATTAAATTTATGCTCTTCCTATGGATGCTTGCCTCTTTCTAGGTAGACAATATGATTGCAATTTGCCTACAGCTTGGAGCTACCAAATAGATTGTGGATCGTCATGTTTTTGACGTGGGTTAACAGCATAGTGATTTAAAAGCACTCTTGAAAGCATTGATATTCTAGATTTAAGGAGCATTACGAAAAGGCCTGAAGGCTAAAACCTGTAAGTATTGTATTCGGTTCATTTCAATGAAGAATCGCTCTCCAAGATGCATGGATTTCAGTTCTAGAGCTCAAGAAGATTTCCGAAGCACTTCGAAAAGACTTGTCTATGGGCATTAAGATTTCTTCTCAAGTAGAGAAGAATGATACAGGTTCATGATTAGGTGTGTAATAAATCAATAAGTTTAGGGTAAATATTATGTTCTGGATTTGTCTTGAAGTATGCTCTAAATATCTAAAATGATATAACATTCTGAAAAATGTCTATTCTTCAACAATTAAGCTGAATGTACAGATTTTTCTTGCCAGAGGTTATGCAGATGACTCACATGGATGTGGGTCCCACTTGATTTAAATATTATTAAAAAAAAAGGTGGACCCCACATGTTTGTTTGTGCCCCTATATTTCTTCGTTTCTGTGTGGCAAGCAAAATTCATTCTTTAATATGTAAATCGTGAGTCACATCTCTAGCTTTATTTTAGGGTCAAATCAGCAGAAATGGACCAGATTTGAGGAAGGGAAAAATTACTTCTCCAGTAGCAATGTTTGGAGTTTTCTCTCTTAATTAATTAAGTGTGCGATATAGACATCTCGAGTGACATCCGTGATTAGCGTTGCTTTCATCACCTAAGCTGAGTGACATCTCGGGTTCTTCTTGTTGAATTATTCTCAGTTTCTTTCATCACCAGCATTAGTCATTTTACTAGCGGAACCCACAAAACTAATGCCATTGGAAGTTACACTAGACTTCATACTTGCATAGAATAATGCCATGCGTACAAAAAAAATGTATCATAGGGCCTTACAGGCCTCTCACAAAGGGGCGGTGATGAAGGCAAAATAATAATTCCATTTAACTTCAAATTTGTCTGTTTTTGACAAATTGCTAGTCTAATTCGATTGGAAAACATGTCAATGATCACAACTCACGGCCTTTGGCCTTGATACACATCAAAATTTGGGCAAATTTCGTCGTTTAGGCCCTCAATTAAGCGTTTTTTCCATTTATGGTAATTTTTGTTTTGGAAATATCTTAGTCAAATAAACTCGGATTTGATTTCCGTTTGTTGGGGGATGATCTTGATGATTAGGAGAATCAAGATCCGTCATTAACTCAATTTTTTCCATTTTTTGAAAAAAATAATATTTTTTTATTTTTTTTATTTATTTTTCGAATTTTGTTAGGGTTTTACTATTTAAAACATTGTAAGCTCTTTGAGGCGGCAGATTATTTAATGAAATAAAGTTTTCTTGAATTTCTCTTCAATGAAATTCTTTTTGTGTGGATTGTTATATTTCTTATAATCTTCCGCTACGTTAGTTAGTATCAGAGTCGAAGTCGTTCCTTCACCATGTCGTCAAGAAGACGTCAAAAAGCCCGTGAAGCTACAATAGAGGAGATACATAGACGTGATAAAATCGCACAGCGGCGTCAACAAGTGGAGTTGTTGACACAGCAAGTCGCAGCACTTACGCCACAGCAACATGCGCCTGTGGCCCTGTTTAAGGATTCCAATGATGAGAATCCGTTTGCGCCGCCTGAACAACCATTGGATTTGCCAGTTCGCAAGAGATGGGGTGTTCAGGAGGACAACAGATGCTGGGAATCAGGATTCAAGGTTGATGAGAGGTGTGAAGACTATGAAGGTCAGCTTGTATTTGAGAATGAAAACATTGAAGAAGCAACAGCGGATGAAGAGTTTGATTATGACGGTCCGCATGTATTTGACAGTGAAGGTATAGAAGAAGCAGCAAAGGAGGAGGAGTTTGTGATTGGTGATGTGGGTCAGGCGTTGGTGGTGAGGCGGAGTTTTCTGACTACCCTGAAAAAAACACTGACTGGTTGCGTAATAATATCTTCTAATCGACGTATACTGTTGGGAAAAAGAAAAGTGTGTTACTTCCAGATAAGGGCTCAGTAAAAACAGTTGAGGATGACACCAATTTACTGACCAGAGTGAAATTCGAGACAAATATGGAAGGATATGGGGTAGTGTATGTGCTGGTGGAAAAGTCAGTTGACCATAAGCAGGAGATCACTCGTAGGGTTCAGCCATTGCTAGAGGAGTTTCATGAGGACTTCCCAGAGGAGCTTCCAGATGGATTGCCGCCAGAGCTTCCATTTCGTGGTGATAATTCTAATAATGATGAGGTTTCTTCCCCGTCAAATTCGAGGGCGAATTTTCCTCAACTCAGGGAGAATGATGAAGACAAAATAATAATTCTATTTAACTTCGGGTTTGTTCGTTTTTGACAAATTGCTAGTCTAATTCGATTGGAAACAGACCAATGATCATAACACAGGGCCTTTGGCCCTGATACACATCAAAATTTGGGCAAATTCTGTCGTTTAGGCTCTCNAGTCGAAGTCGTTCCTTCACCATGTCGTCAAGAAGACGTCAAAAAGCCCGTGAAGCTACAATAGAGGAGATACATAGACGTGATAAAATCGCACAGCGGCGTCAACAAGTGGAGTTGTTGACACAGCAAGTCGCAGCACTTACGCCACAGCAACATGCGCCTGTGGCCCTGTTTAAGGATTCCAATGATGAGAATCCGTTTGCGCCGCCTGAACAACCATTGGATTTGCCAGTTCGCAAGAGATGGGGTGTTCAGGAGGACAACAGATGCTGGGAATCAGGATTCAAGGTTGATGAGAGGTGTGAAGACTATGAAGGTCAGCTTGTATTTGAGAATGAAAACATTGAAGAAGCAACAGCGGATGAAGAGTTTGATTATGACGGTCCGCATGTATTTGACAGTGAAGGTATAGAAGAAGCAGCAAAGGAGGAGGAGTTTGTGATTGGTGATGTGGGTCAGGCGTTGGTGGTGAGGCGGAGTTTTCTGACTACCCTGAAAAAAACACTGACTGGTTGCGTAATAATATCTTCTAATCGACGTATACTGTTGGGAAAAAGAAAAGTGTGTTACTTCCAGATAAGGGCTCAGTAAAAACAGTTGAGGATGACACCAATTTACTGACCAGAGTGAAATTCGAGACAAATATGGAAGGATATGGGGTAGTGTATGTGCTGGTGGAAAAGTCAGTTGACCATAAGCAGGAGATCACTCGTAGGGTTCAGCCATTGCTAGAGGAGTTTCATGAGGACTTCCCAGAGGAGCTTCCAGATGGATTGCCGCCAGAGCTTCCATTTCGTGGTGATAATTCTAATAATGATGAGGTTTCTTCCCCGTCAAATTCGAGGGCGAATTTTCCTCAACTCAGGGAGAATGATGAAGACAAAATAATAATTCTATTTAACTTCGGGTTTGTTCGTTTTTGACAAATTGCTAGTCTAATTCGATTGGAAACAGACCAATGATCATAACACAGGGCCTTTGGCCCTGATACACATCAAAATTTGGGCAAATTCTGTCGTTTAGGCTCTCAATTAAGCGTTTTTTCCGTTTGTAGTAATTTTTGTTTTGGCAATATCTTAATCAAATAAACTCGGATTTGATTTCCGTTTGTTGGGAGATGATCTTGATGATTAGGAGAATCAAGATCCGTCATTAACTCAATTTTTTTCCATTTTAAGAAAAAAAATAACATTTTTTTATTATTATTTATTTTTCGAATTTTGCTAGGGTTTTACTATTTAAAGCATTGTAAGCTCTTTGAGGCGGAGATTATTAAATGAAATAAAGTTTTCTTGAATTTCTCTTCATTGAAATTCTTTTTGTGTGGATTGTTGTCTTTCCTACAATCTTCCGTTACGTCAGGCGGGCCCCACATGTATTTAAACAAATAAATAAATAATGCGGACCCACCTATGTCTTGCCTGGCAGGGACGTGTGAATACACCAAGCAAGATTCTACTTGCATATGCCCAACACTAGTGTAGGTGGTCATAATTGATAGGTTCAATTAAATGAATTATGTGACATTGTATTTAAGCGAGTCTATCATTTAATATCATGCAATTGTCAATTAGACCGGTGCTTGATACTAGTGGTGTTGAATAGTGCCACTCTTCCAAAAAAAAGGTGTTGCAAATCAAATCTTGACCCTTCAGCCAACATGGTTGTTGATGTGAAAGCACAATCTAGGAAATTTCATGCTTATGCATTAATAACGTTAGTTGAACTAAATACCTCAAACATAGGCAAGTCATAAATATGTATTAATGACAAGGTAATAATGTGCCATCTGGCTATTTTATTTCGTCTTACGGTTTCATTGCAGTTACCATCTTGTTTATTATTTTTACTCGTATTAGGTCTTCATTAAGTCACATTTAAGTAATCCAGCTACAAATACTATGGAGCTAAAATAATAAATCTGAAGTAAATGATGAAATTATAATTAGCACAAGTTGTGTTGAAGGCTATGCTTTCAAGTGGTAGCTAACGATGTTCTATTCCCATATTTTGTAACATTAGGCACAAGCTTAAAGGAAAAACTGGGAAAATTGTGAGTAAAAAGGAAAAAGCAAGGTAACAGCATTCTTGTGGGAGTTCGGCTCCCATTATTGGAAACGGGAGCCTTCAAACACTGGAATTAAAAGACTCGTTCCTTGGATTAATCGATGCGAGAGCTTATTCTTAGCAAAACGTCCCTCGTGTAAAATGATGAGTAAAACTACCCTTTGGTTAAACTCTTCCAGTAATGATATTACGTTGATTACTTCGAATATTTTGGGTTTAATTTCATTGATCGACAACTTTCAACTACTATGATATGTGCGAGTATTTTTAACTATTTCTATCTTGAATTTTATTCTGAACATGCTTGTCGAGCTTTTGTGGCACGCCTATCCGTGTTTTGTAATTTACCTAGATCATGAAATGTTGAGTGCCGTGAGGCAACTTTGCAACTCGAACCTACAATGTAGTCCGCAGCCTTAATCAAAGTCCATCCTTAAAACAATACCAGAAGGTGGCTATGTGCTTTTGGTACATACACAACACTAAATGCACAAAGGCGAAGAATAATAAAGATCATAAACACATTTTGAACTACTGCACAATATTAATCATTATGGTGGACAGTTTGAGCAAGCTAACTATGTACAATATGGAGGAATACATATTGCTTAAATGTCTATGTCCGGGTTTAGACGTTTATATAATCGTACCATGAGAACATTATTTGCATGTTTGCTAAAGTCGACTAGATAGCATGTAAGAAGAAAAACTATAATCATGTTTATTTTCTTGTCGACTTCGTTATATAATTTTCTTAGCTTATGGCTTATGGGGTTAATGAATGTAAGTACACAACAAAGAGTATTACCAAAAGGGTGAATATTTGATGAGTTCATTAATGACAAAAATTGTGATGCTGATGGCAGTTAAAAGCCTTTGATGGGATTTTAATTACACCTATTGCATGTAATACGCAAACCAACATTATCAGCAATGAATGAAGCTATATTAGCCGATTTTAGTTGCAAACATTAACTCTAATTTGCACACTGCCACCAAATTTCTTGGGTTTCTTCACTGACAATGAATATATGAAATTATGTACTACCACTTTCCTCTTCTTTACACTTCAATTCAGTTTACTGCATACCTCTGAGCCTCTCTCTTTCTCTTTCATGTATATATATTTCCCTTGAAGTTTTGAAAGAACCATCATAAACTTCCTCTAGAGTTATATTCAGTTTTTCTCTGTTAAAAGTTCGAAAAATCTCAGCCTCAAAATTTCAAAGTTTGGTTAGAAATAGTTGCCTACTTAACGGTAATCTTGACTTTGATTTACTTTTTGATTGATTATCTTCCTCATCTATATAATTTCTTGTTGACTAAACTAAATTTGATTTACTTTTGATTGATTATCTTCCTCATATATATAATTTCTTGTTGACTAAACTAAATTCTTATCATATTCCTGATTCTTTTTTTCTGGTTTTGTCTACAGTGGTATTCAAGAAAATGAGTTACAACACCGACGGTCCAAAGCTTGATTTGAAACTGAATTTGTCCCCACCAAGGGCATATATTCATGTTGAATCTCCCAATCGATCAGTTTCATCTGCAGAGATATCATCTCCAAGTTCATGTTTGTCTCTGGAAGTTAGCTCGGACGAGACTCTGCACAGCCCTGAGGCGACTGCGATGATTCTGGTTGGGTGTCCTCGATGTCTCATGTATGTTATGCTATTGGAAAAGGACCCGAAATGCCCCAAATGTAAGAGCACTGTTTTGCTCGACTTTCTGCAAGAGGACAGGACAAGGAAATCAAAGAAGTGAAGATCCATTAGTCTTTTGCTAAGTCTTGATCAAGAATGTTACTACTTTTCACTCAAATTGCTCACTATTTTGCTTCTTTTGTTGTGCTTTTTTAATCTTTGAATTATCCACAGGGCAGACTAATAAAAAGTTTTCTATTGAATTCATGTGTACTAGATAGAACACTGAATGAAAATCTTTTTTGAACGAGTTTGATTCAATTCAATCTAACATACTAAATATAACAAGAATGTATTCTTTGCAAGGCCGGCCCTCAGGCCAAGCCAACTAGGCAAAGGCCAAGGGGCCTCAACTACATGATCCAACTAGAAAATTAATTAATTAAAAATTCATTTAACTATAATTTTTTATCGATTTTAACTCTTTGAACTTATGGTAATATGGTTTAATTTGAAAACTAATATTACACGTTAAATACTTTAATGAGTTATAACTACAATTTTGTTTAACCAAATTAACATTTTCTTGAGTCCATAATGCGCTATTTTTTGCAATTTTCGAAATGAGTCCAATATTGGTAGAATAATTTTCGATCCTCAAAACAAATATTCATTTGATCCAAATATATTATTCTCTTCGAAACTTATTTTCACTTTAATCACTCAAGATCTCAAAATTATTAAAAGGTTTTTGAATCAAAGTCCTTAAAATATTAGGGAATAATTTTGCTAAATATTATGTTACCCTAGTCTCTCAAGTTGTCAGAGATGATTTTTTTTTTTTACTACTCCATCTTTCGGATTGTGCCAAGTTTTCGTTTAAAATATATTATTTAATTATCTTTACACTCGAAAGAAATTACGTTTAGGAGCCTCATAATAATGAGTCGCTTAGGGCCTCAAAATTCTCAGAACTGAGCCTGATTCTTTGCTTACTTATCATTTTGCTCTTAAGTAGAGGCGACTTCAAGGGGTGCGAGTTTAGCAACTGCACAGGACTTCAGTATTGTAGGGGTAAAAATAATTGTTATATGTAGGGGTAAAAATAATTGTTATAGAGTATATAATTATTAATTATATATGTATACTATATATTTAAAATATTTTATTAATTTAAAATTTTGGAATTTTAATTTCTATGTTAAGTTAAAGGCACAATATTTATTAAAAAAAGAGTTAAAAATTATATTACACTAATATTTTTTTTAGTTTAACATATTATTGAAAAACTTATTTATTTTTTCTAATTTTAAACTATCTTACTTTAGAAAAAAATTATCTTAAATTATCTATTTTATGAGTCAATCACAAATACTCAATTAGCTTCATTAACCAATTAACAACCCAACGAGACAATAAATTACGACATGTAAAAAAAACGAATATTTAAGTGTCATTTTTTCCAATGAAACAATATTATTGGAATATATTTTTTAATTACATGAAAGCGGTACCATCTTAAAATGCAGCACGTTCTGAAGCTTTATATTTTGATCAAGTGTATTGCTGGTTTTTATTGTAACATGTATTCTACGAATACTGAAACTATATGTCGCAATAGTTTAAGAATCATGCTACAATAATATAATGGTTGACATAATTCTTGGCATAATGCAACATGACATATTATCAGATTGTTTAAAATACAATCAATTTTTACATCCATTCATATATTGAGAACACTTATTATGTCAAAACATGTCAACATTTTTTGTCAAAGTGACATAACCTATAATTTAATAGAAAATCCACACTAAAACAAATCAAATACAAGTCATAAATAGTAGGAGTGTTAAAAGTTATGGAATTAAGTTACTTCATACGCTCCTTGGGATCAAGAAAATCCTATCAAATCCAAGCATTTAATCACAACCTTATTGCTTACCGGTTATTAAAAATTGAGGTCCCAAAAGCACATTACTTGTCACATTTGAGGCCAATGAAGTTGTTTATATCTTTGTCACTGAACTCTCTAAGGCAACATTGGCGTGTGAGTATTAAAAGTTCAAAATATGGTGTACATAATGTTCTTCGTCACTGTTTAATCAATACGTATCTTAATTTAATCGATTGTGCTATATGTATATGACAACTTATAAATTTGTTTACCAATAGATGATGCAGCGAGATTTGACTGAATCAAAATCTCACAAACCAAATAAAAAAAAATCCTCCAATATATTTTTGTCATTAATGGACATCAAGTAAGCACAATCATTTAAATGGTGAAGAGAGTTCTACAATTTTAATTCAATTTAAAGCCACCTGTATTTCTTAATTTAATCGTGTTGATGATTTTTATAGGCAATTACATCGTGTGGTCATCTGTTGCAAGACTGTTTCTTGATGTTGTGTTTAATTTTTACTTTTCCTTTTCTTTAAGGTCATCCTTGTCAGCTTTGTGTGCACCGAATTCACAGGTTTAAGTAACGTCTTAACTCAAGATATTTTCCTCTTTCAATTGGCTAATTGAGGGCAATATGAAATTTCATTTCTAGTTTCTGTACTTGTTATTAACTTATTATCGCTGTGGTTTGATGTGTTCGAGTGGATACGAATTCCTGGCTGGGGCACACAGGTCATACTCTCCTATTATAAGTTAACTGGGGTAAAGTAACTTGAATGTGCCCAATCATAGTTCCTCTTTTAAAATCTGACATTTTGGAGAAATATAATTAGTAATGCGTACTAAATATGTTGTATGAAAGCTTTTAAAGGTTTGTGTGTGGTGAATCCAGCTATTGGAATGAGTTAGGACGATCGTTGACGGTTGACCATTTACCATCTCTGCCTATATGTCGTGCCAAGGCCGGCCCTAAGCCAAAGCCAACTAGGCAATGGCTTGGGGTCTCATCTCTAATAAAAATTAGGGGAAAAAAAATCAATGTTGATACATTAAACGAAAAATTGAAAATAGTCAAATAAACCGTTAAACCGACCGGTTAACCGTAAACCAGAAAATCGGATCCGATTTTTTCAAATAAAATGATTTTATGTTCTTTAAAAAAATTTTAACTAACTTGAAATCCACCTGTTTTTACTAGCAAGCTCAATTGTGGCATCTATCATCATAATATTCCTTTTTAAAGGAGATATCATATTCTAATTTTTTATTGACATTCGATGTGGGATAAAGTAAAATTAAATTTCAATTCTAAATATAAATATTTTATTTCATTATTTCCATTAACAAATCAAATTATTTGTTATATATTAATTATTAGTTTTTGAAGTTGTAAAATAAATTACAATAATAAATTTAATTAAAAAAATATAGATATTTATTTACTTTAAATTA
>CAIGRF010240350.1:32101-43623 GCA_903798235.1 Fraxinus ornus
GGGGAGAGAAAATGAAATAATTAGGGTTTGAATTGTGTAAGATTGATTTAAATAAAAAAATGATTTAAAAATTATTAATTAAAACCTGATTTATGTATTATTAAAGTTGATTTTGGATTTATGAAAATGGTAAGTTAAAAACCTTTGTGGCTGTAATTTCCTCTTTGATTTATCGAAAGTAACTTGAATTTGCTACTTTATCTTTTTGAATTGTACAAAGTCTTTGTTTAAAATGTAAATATATTATTTATTTAAATATTTAAGTATTTTTAGGCTTGTAATTTTTATTTTTATTTTTACGTTTAAGGGTTTCATAATAATAAGTCGTCTTGGACCTCAAGATTTTCAGGACTGGCTTTGGTAGCTTCTGGCAAAGGGAAACCTTTCTTCGTTCCCCTTTTCAATTTGAAACAAATTCCTCTTTCAAGAAAGCCAAAAATTGTCAAACAACAAATTGTGTAAACTATCAAAGTGAATAAATGGGCACGAATTTATATTCAATAAAACTTGAAACTGGGTCAAGAAAGCATTGATGTGGTCCCTATAAGTGTAACCCCCCAATCTCGAACCCACGACCGACTCCAACAACCAAAAGTCCAGCCAAGATTGTGCCTTTAACAGCATTGTCACCACCAGTGACGTCCCCATCAGTATTGTCATCATTGCCAACCAAGATGGAGGCTACAGTGTTGGTGGTGGTGTGAAAAGAGCAGTGATACGGCAGCTCTTAAGCTCGCACGGCCGCTCGACGACCGCTCAAGCGGCCGTCCAATATATATTTTTTCCAACCGAGCTAACACGAGCGACCGCCCTAGCTCGCCGGGTACTGGCTCCACCACTAGCGCGGTGGTCGTGTCTTTGCCACGTAATGTAACCTATCAAACCATTATGTCTATTCCCTTCGCAAAAATTCAAAATATATCTTACCATGCTATGTCCATTAGGCGTGTTACATTTCACAGGCACATGATTATATGATGCAATGTCATGACTCTATGTATCGTACAACTATGAGCCACGTCACACATTGTATCATCCAAAAGACTCTTTATCTCATCATTTTCACCCCACGGCCAACACACAATTTCTCACCTGATACCACACTACATCACGTTGCAGTGACGTTGCATTTTAGGAAAAAGCTCTGCTACGTGTACACGGGTCCACTGTCCCCCTCACAATAGCGGGGGCCATATTATTTTATTTTGGGCGTGGGCCCCTCCCCTCATGTGAGGGGAGTGTAAACGGGCCGGTACAAATAGAAAAACCCTCCAGGAAATGACCTTCTTTCAGTTCCCCAATCAAAAAATACATATTTATTGGCAAAAGCGTGAGTACCAACATTTTTCTAGCTCGATGCATGATTGAAAATAAAATTTGATCATTTATAAATAATTTATGAATTTGTCCAAAATAGAGACTAATTTTTAATATATAAATTTCTCGAAAAAAGAGAGAAAATCCTCTATTTTAGAACAAAAGGATCATATTCATAAATATATACTCGTATCCGAATTAAAGCATCACATCAAGCCCTTGTCTTGTACAGATTAAAATCAAATTTTCATTAGATTTTGATTTAAAAAAAAATGTGAAATATGTGATTGAAAAGTTGTGGATCCCATAAAATGTATTGTTAAAATCAATTATTGATTTTAATTGAATGTTAATCCAAACAAAACAGGACATGAAGAGATCCACGCCAAAGAATCCGAAATAAAAATGCTAAGGTAATTTATTATTGTCCAATTGTAATATGGACTTGGTCCTTATTCATCTTATTTATCAAGTTGTGTGCCTTTGGTCACGTGGGAAATTTTGACAGATTCACTGTCCACCAATGTCACGAAATACAACAGAGAGGTGGGGACTGTCAAGTTGTTGCTCTATTTGAAGCCAGAGAGGTTGATACGTCATATTCGCCAGTCAATGAACGGTGATTTTGAAGGAACTGGATCTACATATTTTTTAATTTCCATTCAACAACTTTTTATGTCGATCCACACGTGTATGAATGATAATATACTACCATTCACTAGAGGACATTATCCAAAATATCATAAAATATAGTTGACTACTGCAGTTGCCTTGTAATAAAATTAATAATTTTTTTAAGTTAAGAACAACAGAGAGAAATAGGTAGATATATTAAACAAGAGAACTTAACAGGGAGAAACATATCTAGGAAACATTTTATGGAGATTATTCAAACATGCAAAACTTGGAATTTGCAATTGTGATGCCTCCATCAACGAAAAGGTTGTGTCCAGTCACAAACTTCGATTCATCGCTTGCCAAGAACAAAACAGCTTCAGCCACATCCTCTGGGTTAAGATAAACACCTTTAAGGATGGAATATACCCTACTACGGCATCCCTCATCATCCATTTTGTAGAATTCCTTTGATTGACGTGTAGGAACTACGTGTGGTGACACGCAGTTTACGCGAATGCCATACTTTCCAAGCTCCACAGCCATGTTCTTTGTCAGTCCTACCACCCCATGTTTTGAACTTACATAATTGTGTGAAGAACCACCGCCAATTTTCGAACAAGTACTAGCTGTTGTGATAATGTTCCCACTGCGATTTGGGATCATTACGCGGGCAGCGTGTTTAGCACCCAAGAATGCACCAACGAGGTTTACATTAATAATCTTTTCGAACTCTGATTTTTCGATTTCNAATCTTTTCGAACTCTGATTTTTCAATTTCAAGAATGCTTGGATTTGCTTTCCCTCCTATACCAGCGTTATTGTGCAGTATATCTAATTTCCCGAATTTGGCAACTGCTGTGTTAACTGCAGTTTCTACATCGGATTCATTAGTTATATCACAGTGGACAAAAGAGGCTGATGATTGTCCCAATTCCTTGCAAACCTTCTCTCCCAATTCATCATTGATATCTGCAATCATAACTTTAGCACCATGTTTGGTGAACAATCTGGCGGTCGACTCGCCAATTCCATTAGCAGCACCGGTGATTAGTGCAACCTTGCCTTGGAGCCTAGGTTCATAGATTTTGTTAGTACAATATTCATGACATTTTATGATAAGTCTACTGAACCCAACTATCAAAATAACATGCCCTTTGAGAACAAAGCCTCAAGAATTCAATATAATAGTTGAAAAAATAAGAATGCAGTATCAATTAAAGAGTTATACCTTCTAATAAAAGTGGAAGCCATTGATGAACTTAAGACGATGAACTTGTGTGTGTTGCTGTGAATGTGAGTTGATTTTTAAACGTATATTTATAGTGCAAGGACTAGCTAAAGACACAAACCAATCATATATCTGCACGCGAGTAGGCATTAATTATAACTAAATCCGTTTTCCAGCTCAAAGTGATGTGTTTCCACGTCGTTATTTGTAATTTTCTTATCACTAGGTCTTGTCTTGTAGTTGGTTTCCGGTCAATGTCCCTATCGTTGCCAACTTGCATGTCAAAATGACTACAATCTAATGCAATACAGCTAGTATGTGAGAGGACAATAAGCACTTGGTTTTGATAGTTAAAATTTTGAAGGATCAAGGCATGAATTCACATTATAATGGAGAAATAACTTGATCAATTAGAGTAACCGAATATAAAAATTGAGCCATGAATTCTCATTATGTGATTGAAATCGAGTTGAAATCGAGTTAGTATATAAGACTACGATAAGAACTTGGTTTTAATAGTTAAAATTTGAAGGACTAAGGCATGAATTCTCATTATATAATTAAAATCGAATTGAAATCTCAATATACAGCTAGTATATGAGAGTACAATGAGCACTTGGTTTTAATAGTTAAAATTTTGAAGGACCAATGCACGAATTCTCATTGGACCAAACCCAGTTATGTATACTATTACCCATCACAGTTAATTAATTAAACCATACTCACTCAATTACCCGTTAGTCATCAAAATTGTGAATACAAAACTTTCAAAAATTGGCTAAAGCACTTAATGATTGCCGTTGAAACATATTTTATTACTTATTAGTAGCCCTAATTAAATTTAGATTTTAATTCAAAATCACGTCGTTTCTTTTTCTTCTATAATAATTTTCTCAATTTTCAATTTCGTTTACCCAATTTTTTTTTTATTTTTTTTGGAAACTTTTGATATATTTTATTGATAGTTGTGTTGTTTTATTCTGATTTGTGTCGAACTCCCTTGAATTTTTATTTGAATATTTTCTTTGGTTTATTTACGTCTTAATTTCCTAGTCAGGTTACTCAATTTTTTTTTTTTTCAAAACTTGCTAGATTTTATTGTTAATTGTTAGAAATAGTCATTGACTTGGCTCCATGTCAATCACTTAATTCCATTTTGGTTTTTTTATCGCATGAGCTAGTCAGAAGGTAGCGTTAGCGTAGCTTGCTTCTAATAGTTGCTACAGTGATACACTGGAATCGGCCTTGGGTGATGCCTCTTTGCTCGGAGAATTCCTCCCTTGGTCGTTAAAGTGGAGGATAAACTATGCCAGCTCCAGAGTTCCTCCACTCAATAATAGCTCTAATTCAAGAATTCAAAACGAGTTTCTTTACCACTAATGAGATAGCCAATCAATCGGATTCGGCGTCCTAGCAGAAGAAGACACTAATAGTATAAGTTAGGGTACTAGTGGTCGATTCTTGATTCCTTTAGATGTTAATTGAGTAATAAGACGGTTGCGCCAATTTGTATGGAGGAAGATGTTAGAACTAAACTATTTTTATCATGTTGTTGCATTGTCATGTTTAGAAGTGTAGAACTTTAATTTATAATATTTGTAATAATACTAATATTTATGTTTTAATGTGAGATTTTAGACAAATATTTAGGATTTAACTTGTTTGATATATGGTATTTTTTTGTTTGTTAAATCATGGTTCTAAACCGAATCAAACCGAAAAAAACGGTTTCGTTTAGTTTGGTTTGAAAAAAATTTCAAACCTCTTCAAATGGTTTGATTTGGAAATTTATCAAAAATCACCAAAATCGAACCGTGTTTATCTTTAGTATGTGTGCGAGAAAGAGAGAGATGATTAGGAGATTGCAGCCAAGGTCTCCATTTATATGCTTGAAGACAGCTTAGTTCCTAACTTCTCAAATTTTTTGCCCTCTACCCAAAGTCTGTTGTAAGTTGGTCTTTACTACAGTTTCCATTCACTTGTATAAAAAAAATATCTCATCATATCTCTACAAGTCTACATCGATCCCGACCTCTAGTCATGACTTGCACAGTGTATGAACTAACTTTATTTAGCAAAAATTAGACGGCTAAAATGCTCAAAAGTGCAGCGATCCAATCATATACCTCAATTAAAAAAAAAAATTAATCAACATGGTTGTTAGCTAGCATCGGTGCACACCAGCTAAACATGACAAACTTTTGTCTTTGAAAAAAGAATGGAATTGGAAGTTTGGGACAAGTTGAGAGTTGCAACTAAGGTGTAAAAAAAAAAAAAAAAGGCTTGTTGGGCCAGCTGACCCCACACCAACCCACCTGCATCTACCTATGATTTGCAATTGGTGCACACAAATAATCTCCTTTGCAAGAATGAATCGTCCAACTGCTTTCTTCCATTGAGCTGCCACCGCCGGCCCAGCTCAGAATTAATAAAACACTTGTATTGCCTTGTAATAAAATCGAAGCATGAAAACTTTACAGGAAAAAAGTATACAGGAAATATTTCAAAACTTGGAATTCATTCGCAATGGTAATTGATGAATGATGAATAATTAAAGAGATATACCTTCTTCTAACAAAAGACGAAGCCATTGATGAACTTCCCGCGGTTAACTTCTTTGCTGTATATGAATGTGAATTGGTAACTCTCTGCACCTTTTATAATGGTAATGAAATGATGAAGAGGATAAAGACATTTATATTTATATTTATTTCTGAAAAATCTGATTTTCCAGATCATCGTAATCTCTTTCCACGTCATTTCCAGCATTTATTTGTAACTAATCTGAATTTCCACGTGCTTGTGTCCACAATTATTTAAATAATTTTCACGTGCCTAAATTTTTTATGTTTAGGAAATAGAATGAATTCATTGATAGCTCAGTCCATTCTTTATTTTCTTTTGTTTGGTCTAAATATTTTAAGTATTATATGAAAAAATTGGGCTCATTCGGTACTCGATTGTTTGTTTTAAATCAAAGATAATAGAGTAATGATATTCAGCCTCACTAGGGATGCAAACACAATTTAGGTGGTGTTAATGTGACATTAAATGATAAGTATATTTAATTCACTTTTTATTTAACCTATGATTTAAAGTCACATATAGTGTGTTTATAACCCCATTGGGAATAAATAACATTACTGAAGATAATATAGATCATAGATGTGGGTAACAAATTATATTTTCTAGCATATTCATTTTTGTTTCCTTAAGTGACGGATATGGGATAGTATGGAAGAAAAATCGAATTTTAAAATTCAAACAATTTATATTATTTTAATAATTTTATTGTTTAGTTTTTTCTTTCATTCGTACATCGTTAGTTAAAGAGAAAACGTGCACCACAAATACTCACGTACAAACAGGGACGTAGCCAAGTTTTTTAGTTGGGGGGGCGAAAATACGGGGGTGGAGCCCGAAATTTTTTTTAAACTAAAAGATGATTGAAAACGACGATTTTGAGTATCAAAATAGACAGGTAGATTGATTGATCAAAAAGACAATCAGTTTGTCGATACGAAACACAATATGTCCATTTATGTGTCTAACGCTATACAAATTGAAAACATGAAAATCCAACATTGATTTGGACTATTTATTTATTTAAGTAACTATTGGATCTTTTATTTAAGTCTAAGATTTTTGTAATTAATGAAAAAAAAAAAAAAATTTCAAAATTTTGTGGCGTCAAAATTTTTGGAGGACGAAACTAAAAAATACATTACAAATTAACTAGAAATAGTGGACCGTGGACAACGTTAGGGGGCGCAGTCGCCCCCTCCCCCCTAGCTCCATCCCTGCGTACAAAGTTTTGTTCAGAATTTCTCCCAACAAATTCGAATCCTTGATGAACCACAATTATGGCGTCACCTCTGAAGAAGATGAGAATGATCGATGTGGAGTGGAATTGGTTGACTATTTGGATTTTGAGGACCATCTTTGCCTTTTTTTTTTTTTTTTTAATGTTGTTTCATTATTTTAGCTTTGAATTTAAAATGATTTAATTTTTTTTTTATCATTATGCCATTTTTGTTATTGCTAACACATTGGATTCCTCTTCTGTATATTTCTAAATTTTAAATGAATTATTACACTTTATAATTATATATATAGATATTTTTTAATTTACATGTCAGACATATAATATGCAAGTCAATATACATCTAAGACTCACTTTGGGAATAATTTATAAGAATTTTAATTTATAAATGAACGGTGAATAAGTGGATACTACTTATGAATTTGTTGAAACGCTATACGTTTTGACAATTTATAAATTTGGCCAAACAGAGACTACTTTTTAATATATAATTTTTAGAAAAAAAAAAATGTTTAAAAGATGTACAAATGTTTAAGTCATCACATTGATTTAAGAGTACAGTCCAGTTTGAGCTTTATTTTTGTGTAGAATGTATTTTGGAACATTAGATTAACGAAAAAATGTGGGATTAAAAAATAATAAAAAATTTTGAATTTACGTGTAATATTATTTTATCGAAGAACGTGCGATTAAAAAGATATTTCGAAAAAAAAATTGGAATAAAACAAACTGCTACCTATACAAAAGTAATGCAATACAGCTTGCACACAAGAGTACATATATAAGAGCGCCAACTTGTGATTTAATGCAATACAGCTATTTTGATTTTGACGTTTATGTTAATTCTTAAATTGAATTAAAAATTGTTAGTAATAATGACGATGTTAATGTGATTAACCATTGTACTAAAATGTATTAGTTTTTTAATTACAGAAGACAATGAAACTAGGTGCCTTCTGACCTTCTCCCTTTGCCTATAGCTATAAACCAAAGGTGCATCGGAGCATAGTTCAGTAGTGTAAAGGATATAAGTGAGGTAATCTCAATTGAGCTAGTAGTCGCAGTGTGAGGATTTAATTCCTGCCTTTAACAAGGTTTGGAATTGAACTATTTGTGGGCACCAGTACGACAACTCTTGTATCGACATGACGGGACGGTGGGAGGCCCTCAAAGTTGAAGTTCAACCTTATAAACCAAAGGTGCATAACTCGATAATAAGATAAATAAGTACATATTTCAATTGGACAATAATAAATTACCTTAACCTTTTTATCTCGGATTCTCTAGCGTGGATATCTTTAACGTAACTCTTAAATTTGGAAATGAATACATATTTAGGAATAGGATCGTTTTCTTCAAAAAATAGAGGATATGAGAATATGACTAAAAAATAATCCAAATTTCAGACGATGATAACGTCTTTCGAAATTATATATTAAAAATTAGCCTCTATTTGGCCAAATTTATGAATTATTTATAAAATAGAGGATATGATAATATGACTAAAAAAATGGTCGTCAAATACTTTTCTTCAAGTGATAATAAATTAGATTTAAATTGTACTAATTTACTTTTTTCTTGAGGACAATATACGTTATTTAATGTGAGTCAGCAAATGCGTCCAATATTGATATTTTTTTTTTCTTTTTTTACAATATTTAATATTTGGACCAAGTAAAATAATGCAAATGGACTGAGCTACGACTTTAACGTGACTAAGAAGTGAATCAAATCTATTCCTAAAATGGTCACAAATAACGTGAAAAAAATTAGGTAACTAAATATTATCTGAAAAATAAGTTAAGTCAGAAACGCGTCGGAGATGACGAGGAAAGAGAGAACAATAGTCAGAAATGCGTTGGAACTGACGAGGAAAGAGAGACAATTATCCGAAAAATCAGGTTTAGTAAGAAATAAAATGCCTACTTGCGTTGGAAATGACGAGGAAAGAGATAATAATTATCTGAAATTGAGATTAGTCAAAAAAAAAAAAATTCCAACTTGCGTTGGAAATGACGAGGAGAGAGATTTTTCATATTATAGCTAGAAATAAATGCCTACTTGCGTGTAGATGTCATGTCTTCATCATCAGCACTATAAAAGACGTTAAAAGTGCAGGAAGTTACCCATTCGAATTCACAGCAAAGAAGAAGTTCATCGTGTTAAGTTCGTCAAGTTCATCGTGTTAAGTTCGTCAATGGCTTCAACATTCATTAGAAGGTATGCCTATTTCATTGTTCATACTGCTTTCTGATAATTCCTTCAGGCATTTTCTTTAATATATGTTATGAATATTGTCGACTAACAAAATGTATGAATCTAGACTGGAAGGCAAGGTAGCCCTAATCACTGGTGCTGCTACTGGAATCGGCGAATCAACTGCCAGATTGTTCGCCAAACATGGAGCTAAAGTTATGGTTGCAGACGTCAATGATGAATTGGGAGAGAAAGTATGCAAGGAATTGGGAAAATCATCAGCCTCTTATGTCCACTGTGATGTAACTAAAGAATCCGATGTAGAAACTGCAGTTAACACAGCTGTTTCCAAATTTGGGAAATTAGATATACTGCATAATAATGCTGGTATAGGCGGGGTACCAAATCCAAGCATTCTTGATATCGAAAAATCAGAGTTCGAAAAGATTATTAATGTGAACCTCGTAGGTGCATTCTTGGGTGCAAAACATGCTGCCCGTGTTATGATCCCAAATCGCAGTGGGAACATAATCACAACAGCGAGTACTTGTTCGAAGATAGGTGGTGGTTCTTCACACAATTATGTAAGTTCAAAACATGGGGTGGTAGGTCTCACAAAGAATATGGCTGTGGAGCTTGGGAAATATGGCATTCGCGTGAATTGCGTGTCACCACACGTAGTTCCTACACGACAATCAAAGGATTTCTACAAGATGGATGATGAGCAATTCGGTAGTGTATATTCCATCCTCAAAGGTGTTTATCTTAAGCCAGAGGATGTGGCTGAAGCTGTGCTGTTCTTGGCAAGCGATGAGTCGAAGTGTGTTCATGGACACAATCTTTTTGTTGATGGAGGCATCACAATTGCAAATTCCAAGTTTTCCATGTTTGAGTGATCTCCAGAAAATATTTCCTTCATATGTTTTTTTTTTTGCTGTTTTGTTCACAAGTTTAATTTCTCTTTTTTAACTTTAATAAATATTGACTTTATTACAAAGAAATGGTACAACGCCAACTATATTTTCTGATTTTTAGACAATGTCCTCTAGTCAATGGTAGTTGTTTTGAGTATTGTCATTAATACACCACATGGATCATTGTTGAATGGAAATTATGAAATATGTAGATCTAGTTCCTCTTCTAAATTATTCTCTCCATTATTTAGAAAAAGTAAGCTTGCAAATACAAGTACTATCGCCCAGACAATTCAAAACGCAATCACGTGGTGATGAATTGTAATAGTGAAGAACTATAAAATTAAGATATAGCAAATGACATATACATTGGAGAAGTTCTCGTTCTAGTGACAAATCTTATAATTACGATCTTGCTCCTCATTTTCTGGACTTAGATGTTTCAAGTCCAAAAAGTGGGCGTCACTTGGCGATTTAGTAATCCATATAGTAAGTGGGTTAGTACGTCTAGCATTTCCCTTGTTATAAAGCAAGCCTATGTTTATTTTTCACTTGATATTTGCTCTCTGATATTTAGTTCAATTTTCTGAATGTACAAGGCACAGCTGTATTTTGGATAAAAATCTTCTGTCACTTACAACTCGCTTTTCTTCTTTGCACTCAAGACCTTGGAGGTGCTGCCTACTTCATGTGCTTCGTGGATAATACCTTTTTCCCCTTCTTTTTGGGTGGGCACAATAAGTAGTGATGTCATACAAAAAGGACATATAACATTTTATTGGAGCTGTTGTAAAAGACAACTTGACCTTTTTTTAATGTTATCCACGTTCCTAATAGAAATAAATGTATTATGTTTTGGAGACAGAAGGTGTTGATTCATTTTTCCTTTTTCTTTTTCTTATAATGTTTACTTTGTTCAAATTAGGCTTTTTACAAAGTATCTTTAAATTTGGATTTGCAAGTTTATAACCCAATTGGCAAAATAAATAAATAAATCATTGTGCAAAACTTTGTATATGTTATTTAGTACAAATAACTCTATACACCGTTGAAGAATGTCACACTTTTAACCCAACTCACTTATTATTTCCCTGACTTAGCTCAAGCAAATTATCAAAATTCTAAAGTTGATTCTAGGCTATTAGACCATCTCCAGCGCTGCACCAAATTTTGCACCATTTTGCACAACATCTTGCACCAAACTTTGCACCAAACAAAAATTCAATTCCAACAATTACACCAAATGAACAGTGTTTAATTATTTTCTTCTATTTTTTTAAATAATTTATTTATTCGGAATATTAATTATTTATTCATTTTAGAAATATATAAATTACTAAATAAATAATTATGCGAAATTAAGGAAAATATTAAATTCATTAAATAAATATATTATTAAAACATGGTACAATTAAAACATATTAAA